>VWZF01005680.1:468590-533503 GCA_013396755.1 Sclerurus mexicanus
TAGAGATAAGTGGGGGGGGGGGGGTTTGAACACTTAAATCTAAAGCAAAGTAGGTGCTACGTTGTAAATTGTGAAGATAAAGCCATGAAGCAGTCAAATTTTTCTGTGGCTTCCTGTAGTAATTTAAAACTGCTAACAAATAGATGCTGCATAACCTGCTTTTAATATATGTTTTTAGTATATGCTTTTAGTATATGCTTTGAAACATGCACATACCACTGCAGTGCAGAATTGCAATTTCTTTCACCCATAAATGGCCACAGGAAATGTGAGAGCTTTTGTTTTCTGTTGCTTCTGTTCATTAATGCTTCAGGGTGGTACTTTATGCCTGTGCACAGCTGGCGTGGGGCTGGAACTAGACTGTTCTGAAACGGGAGTGAAAAACCAGAGGGCTCGTCCTTGCAGCAGGCACAGACAACATTTGATCCCAATTGTTTC
The DNA here is from genome assembly GCA_013396755.1 of Sclerurus mexicanus. NCBI lineage: Eukaryota > Metazoa > Chordata > Aves > Passeriformes > Furnariidae > Sclerurus > Sclerurus mexicanus. The sequence goes on from VWZF01005680.1 coordinate 469,029, forward strand.
TCAAAGCAGCTGATTTGAGAGCCACCCAGGAGGGCAGGGTTAACATAACTAATACACAAGAACCAGGCCCATCTGCTGAAAATGCAGGTTGTAGCAAATGATATGCGAGTAAATGAATTATTGTATTGTAGAATATTAAGCATAGAGTCAGTTTCATACAGTTGTTTGAAAGCAGTGCGGGATTCCAGAGCTCAGTGCTGGAAGTGCAACTTGAATTTCCTTATTTGCTCTAATTTATGCTTAAAATGTGCTGAAGTAATAATAAGAAAAAAAAATGAAGTAAAATGTTATTTGACAGGGCTTTTTTCGCAGGCTTTAAATGGTGTTTATCCAGTAAAATCTCCAGGTGAAGGGAAGATTGTAGCCATTCCTGTCTTTTTAAGCCAGATTTCCAAAGAAGGATCTAAAATTGCATTTGAAGGTGGAAGTGGGTTTTTTTATTCACTCCTTTCATGACCAGTCTAAGAAGTCCAATTTTACAGGCCTGTTTATCATCTGATCTTTAAAAATCAGTGCTTTGCTTTGTATTTTGGGAACTACTTAATCTTGGGACTTCTTAATCTCCTCAGGCCAGTGAAGGTCAATCAAATGCTGCAGGTTCCATTCTTCCTTTCATATGCTTTATTTATTAGGGCTTTGACTTTTAGTCAAAGGAATAGATATTTGCTGTTAGCAGCTTAGCAGTTGCGGTGTGGAACTCTGTGCAGGTAAATTCACTCAGGAGGGAGAAGTGAATTAGCTCCTCTGAAGATGTGCCCTGTCTGGCCCTGGTGCTCCAGTCTGGCCGTCTTTGACTACCAAAACATAATGAATAGTAATATCATTAAACAGAAAGAAATTAATTTTTCCAAGTTAAGCCTGTTTGAATAGTGGCCTCCCTGACTTTATCTCGAAGCACTTTTCTAGTTCCTGCGTTTCTTATTTTCTCCCATCCTCCTGTGGGAAGGGGGTGTGCAAATGATTAGGTGGAAATTTGGCTGCCAGCGAGGGCCAGCCCACCCCAATACCCACATATGCTCAGCCTTGGAGATCTGCTGAAGAATGTCCTGTTTATTCTTAGCTAATATTTCTCAGGAACATGGTAAGTGCTAGGTGCTAAATCCATGCTCACACCCAAAGACTCACTTTTTGTGTTGTAATAAGTGCTTTAATAACAATGAAGCTGTGGAGAGAGAAGGTTGAGAGCACTTGGATATGTTCTCCTCATCTCAGAGGGGTTTGGGTCTAATGAAATGCTCTTTACGAAGAGGTTATGGATTAAAGGTCTCTAAACACTTCAGCCACTGATTTATTGCAGCCAAAGGAGAAACCTTTTACCATCCCAGACATGAAACTGAAATGCACCACCTGCTCCACGTTTGAAGGACAGCACGCACACAGCCACCGTTCTGGAGTAGGTTCCCCTGGGTTTGACTTGCTGCAGTTGGTTCACAGGATCAGAATTCAAAAGGTGTGTTGGTCTCTGTGCAAGGCAAAGTTGTTCTTGGCTCTGAACCAGGATTCCTGATGTTTTCTTCCCAGCCACCCTCCCTTCAGCTCCTCACTGAGTATGAGAAATTGTCACTGATTTGTAAAACTCTTCGAGGTGATCAGTCTACAGAACTATCAAGGAATAGCTTTTAAAATAGATTCATTCCAAAGACTGCCCTTGTGTTTTAATAGAGGGTGTTCATTTGTTTGATCAAACTCGAGAACATGCTTAATTTTAAAGTGGAATTCTCTGTGGATGAGTCTATGAAGAATATGGTGTTTATATCTACTGGCAGTAGAATAGAACAAATTATAATCCATCTGGCAATAAAGTCTTATTTTTTCTTCACTAAACCTGTACTAGCAAAAATCATAAGCTGGTGATATCTATCTCTGTGGTGGAAAATATTTATTGACAATTTAAAATACTTTGTCAAGTTTCATTGCTTAGTTCCTGTTGATCCTGAGGCACGTGGGGTTACTTTTGCTTCCCAAGTTGGATGAATGTGCAAACACTGGCAGTCAGGTTTTGGGGAGATCGGTGCGTTTAACTTGGTAATTCACTTTTGTAAAGCATCATAATGATGAATATTTGAGACAGAAATGATAATATTTGGCATAGGAATATGTGAAAGGTTATTAAGTGAATTCGTTTTTTAAGTCTTGGATAAATTAGATGAGGCTTTTGGGGAAAGAATGAGCTGTATTTTATATTGAGTTTGGTAACCTCTGATTCTCCCCACCTTCCTCTTTCTGCTAGAACTTCTAATGAACTTATTATGTCCAGGTATAATTTTGTAATTATTTTCTTTCAAATGAAAGCTTTCTGGTCTGGTGTTGATATATTTTGGGGAGTGGGAAGGGGAGAGAAAAAAATACCCACTGTCATGAATACAGTTTAAATTTCGTATTGCTGATTTGGCCCGTTCCAAGACTCCACTGAGCACTGGCTCAGGTTAAAACTGAGGGGATAACTCATCACCGCTCAGGAATAAAACTACATTTTGTTCCCTGTATTATGAGCTTTTATTTGTCGACAAGAAAGTAAGAAGAAACATTCTGTGCAAAGTCCAGAGAAATGGGTCTAAAATTTCCTGTGCTATTTTTAGTTTCCTCCTCTTTGCAGATGTCTCACCAACTGTAGAACATCTGAAGAACTTTTAGCTCCATCTGCTTTATTTTTGGGACCGTGTTGCACATCAGCTGTCATTGCGGCTGTTACTGTGTTCTTGTGTCACTGAATTTATCCAAGGATTGATAGTATCAACAATGACTGGTAAAGCTATGCCTTCCTAATTAATAATACATTTTTTTAATTATTCAAAGCATGTATCTCTCCATATATTTCATTATGTAATGACTGTAAGAGTATTTTGAATGAAGGAAATACCAAGCAGATTTAAAGCAAAGGGGTTTCAATACAGGCTTTGTCCAAGTAAATATACATTTATTTTGAAAATTCAGCTACCTTTCACTTCGTACCCTGTTCATATTGAAATTCAGACTGACGAGTGTTGAATCAAAACCAGACATAAAATACTTCCTTTACATTCTCCTAATTCAGAGGCAAACTATTTTTATAGCTTTTTTTGTGTTTGTTTCTGCTCAGGAAATGGCAAATATTCATGAATCCAGCTGCCTCGACACTTTGCCCCAGCATTATTCCCAGAGATCCCTACAGTGGTAAGTGCTGGGTGACCCTTGCCCAGGGTGAGCCAACACAGTCCTACTGACCTGCCCCTTGTTCATCGCTGTGGTACAACAGCTGCAACAGCACAGTGACATTTGGCTAAAAGCTCACTTTTTTCCCAATAGGTGGCTTTACAGGCAGAATAAAATGTTTTCTTAAAGGCCAAACCACACCTTTTCTCTGCCTGAAAGGTAGCTTTTGTTTGCTCTCTCTTGTTTTTGGCCAAAGACCAAGTTAAGAAACAAAGAGGAGACTCCGAGGAAATGCCAAAACTGCCAGCTGGTATTAGTTCTATGTAAATGTCTCTGCTTACACACTTGAACTTGCTCTTAGAGACCTCAGAACGGGCTTTAAACCTTGGTTTGGTTGGTGAGTATCTCATTGGAGTGAACGCTTCTTCTTCCATTAGTTTTCTGTCTGGTTTGGTATCACTTCTGAACGTTGCCAGTAATGCCATTGCTGTATAACAGCTGGAGTAGCTTCTGCATCTTTGAATTTGTAAAGCTGGTTTGTAATCTCGGGTCCTGTTGGATTGGTGTGAGTGGGTGACCTTTTGGACAGAGCACTGGGAAGTTAGCTGGAGGTCTCTCCAGAGAAATTCCTTTCCAGTGTGTACCCATCTTTAAGTGGAACTGAGGTTAAGTATAGATCCCTAAGGGATGCCACTGCCAGCTGGACTTCATACAGCTGCTCTCAGCCCTTGGATTCCATCTGTAGGGGCAATGTTCTACCCAACTGAGACTCTGCTAATATATATATCTCCAGCTGATTTCTCAGGGGTTTGGTTAGAGGATACTTCGGAAGGCAGGGGCTGGTGGCTGAGCAGCGTAGCTACGGAGAAAGAAGCCCTCAGCTAGCATTCCTTTGGGAATAGCAAGGTTCTCCTGCTGGCACTGAGGGATCTGTAATTAACAGCTCTTTGATGGGCATGCAAAGGAGCAGGACGCACAATGAGTCACAGAGAAGTCACTTAAGCTGGGAGTTCACATAGCTAGTTCTTAAAATTGAAATGAATTGGTTTCTGCTTTGAAGGATCACGATCCCTAATGCCCAATTTTTGGTGTTGCAACAGGATAAATAAAAAGAAATCAGTGTATTTGCTTTTGTCTGCCATGGACAGGAACGTTTGTGCATATTGCCATTTGTTATAGCTGTTGCCTCAGATAGTCAATAGTTTGGCAGCTGTCCTAGCAGAAGCAAGTCTGTTTTAACAAGTATTTGAAAGGCAGCAGAGCACAGAGCCATCTCAGAGAACCTGTTTTAGCTTCATTGAAGTTTGGGGGTGCTCATCTGGAATGTGTCTGTTAAATTGTTATGCCGATGATGTCTGAGCACTGAAAAAGCCAACCCCTGATTTGAGGTTGATTTCCTATCTTTAATGTAGTGAGGAGATTTTGAAGGACTGTGCCTTCTCTCTTGGCTGAGGAATGCGTGGTTCACACTAACAGGATGATTCTTGATATGGCTTTGGTTTCGGAGAAGAGCAGTTTCACCCCAAGATGGCTTTCCTTGCCCTCATTTCTACTTTTATTTTAGGTATTATGGCCTGGCAGGTCGGCCTTTTCAAGCTGCACACTGCAAAATGTTGCTACTAAGGATAGTTGATGTCAAAACACGTTCTTTTCTAGCTCCTATTAGAAATACTGAAAGATGAAAGTTTTCTAATTAAACTACAGATCTGTGCGCTATTAGGAATTCTTGGTGATAAAAATAATACATGGCACATAATGTTTTATGGTTCTGATTGGATTGTTTCTGGTTTTAAAATAATTACCTTTTGTTTCTGTTCTGTGGAGAAACACATTTACAGTTTGTGGATTTTTTCCAATTGTTAATCCTACTCAGGCACTAAACTGGGAAAAAAAGCCCTAGTTTCAGGGAAAACATTGTGTTTTGACTCATCCTTAAATTAATTAAAATACTGTTATATTGCTCTCTTCTTAGTTATTTAATTTGGTGGAGTTTAGAAATATCTTAATGTGAACTAGGCAGTGAAGAGTGCCCACTTTCTTGTGTTTAACTGCAAGGTGAGAATCAAGGGCTTAGTTTAGAGATTTGCTTTTAAACACCTCACATTCCTTATAAAATCTTTTTGTTTGTTTGTAGTTGTCTTAGAACACAAACAGGAAGGGGATACTTCTGGAAAATCTTTATCTGAACTGAGGTTATCCCAGAGCCCAACATTGAATTCCCTAGTTTTCTAAAGGCACGACGGACACTGGGAATTCCTCAGAGACTCTTATTTTGGGACAGCAGTCATTCCTGTTTGGCATCACAAAATGCTTAGCATGGTCCAGCTGGAAGGGCAAAGACATTCCAGGAGAGTGAGTAATAAATAATTTATATAACTTGGAGTGTTTCAAACCAAGGATGGAGCTTAACATCAGAAAGAAATTTGTCCCTAATTCTAAATATAATGGCACTCTTCAAAAGTTTTGCTGTTCAAGAGCACTGATGGGGGAGTTTCTCTGGAGGAAAAGCAGTTTGTGAGGCTCAGCCTTGGTCCTGTGGGCAGCCCTACAGCTTTATTCAGGAGTGTCAGGAGGTAGAGCAATCTGGAGTTTAATAAGGATTTGGGAGATTAGTAGAGTTGTTGCTAGAGGGAGGGAAAAACCAGCCTTCTAAAGTCGTGGAGCAATTATTAGATAAAATACTGGAATAGCCTCCGGAAAAGGGTGCTACTGGTGCATATGATGCTTCTGGAACTCAGCAGATGCACACGAGGCTTGTTATGACTAATGGGATTGCAGCCAAACAGAATACAGTCATTTTTCTTGCAATTTAGTGAGGCATCTTTTGATCCACGGTGAGCTGAGGGCTCACTGTGCAAGGCTGAAAGTAAATGATATGCTCTGAGAAGACTTGGGTCTTTGTGACTTGCGGGAAGTGGATAGAACATAACTCCTTTGCTCGTGGGGACTGCATATTTTAGTGTTATCCCCGGTGATTCTGGGCAGTGTTAAAAAGGGGTCATTTCCCTCAGTCTTGGTGGGAGCAGAGACTCAGCTGATTAATATGGGTGTACGTAAGGTTTGTAAAATAAGAGAGAATAAATTTGTCCGACAACCTTTTAGACAACTCATTAATCAATCTTAACAGAAGAGGAAGAAATTAAAGTTCCATCTTCATTGCAGAGGTGACTCCTGTGTTCTGCCTGTTTTCCCACACTAGACATGTAGCCACCACACCTCATTGTGATTCTTACCACTGACTGCACCACATTACCTGCCTTTTGCTGCACACCTTCACTTCCTTGTCAGCTGGAATCACTGAAATAGGAAAGAAGCTCTTATTTCATTTACTTCATTAAAAGGTCTTGGCAAATTTTTGAATCCACTTTACACTTTTATCTTAGGCTGAACGCTAGTGCTGGCATATATCTAAGGCAACAAGTGGAGATGGAGATGCTGCACTGAACAGAACATAATTACTTACGTGAAGAACACTGCTGCACTGCTAGGAAAAGCATGAAATTGAGCCCGTTGGACAATATGCCTGATTATGGTAATTGGTACCTGTGTTTGCAATGCCTAGTAAGCTTTTTTCCCCTCAAAGCTGTGAAAGAACCCTGGGCTGCCTCATGTGGCCCAGCAATTCTTGCAGCCTCAGTTGCCGTGCTGGGACCTGCCCAAATGGCCAGTTCAGCCATTATTATGGTGATGCCAGTCTGGTGTGACAGCATTTCTATTTCAAAGACTCCCTAGCAGAGGTGTCAAGGTTTTCAGAACGCTTCTTTTTCCTGGGTGCTTTAGGGGAATCTAATGGTGAGCTACCTGTCTTGAGAGAATGTCTTCCACTGAAAAGGGAAGGGTTTGCTGTCTCTCTCACACACACAAGGCCATTCACTTTGGCAGAACTTCACAAATTAGCCCCTTAACACAGCAAGGTTCACCCTGATAAATTCACTGTTTCTATATTCCTCAGATAGATCATGAGCCCTGGAAAAATACTGGTGGGTTTCGATTTTCCTGGAGCAGGAACACAACTTATCTCTGTCAAAGAGGCTCCAGCAAGACAGAACCACATTGATAGGAAAACCTTTCACAGCTTGTATCCCATTTTCTAATGTGCACCAAACCACCTTTGCCTCATCACAACAGTGTTTTCTCCGTGGAAATCCCAGAGAGCAGCAGACAGAGCCTCTTTTTTCCCATGCTTGGTAAGTACCAAGGTCAGCATCATCTTTTTCACCATTGATTTAGCTCAACATTGCTTCTGACGATCAGGTGGCTAAACCTTGTTCCACTTACAGTTTATCTGTCTCACTTGCTCCCTTAAAATGTAGTTATTTATTTGTTAAAATTAACAAAGTCCATTCTTGTAACTAGTGCCTTGTTTTTGCAACACGTGAAGAGATTTATTTGAAGAAATTTATCCACACAGAGTATAGTTAGTTATTATTTAGATAGAGGTTTCATTGTGTTAATTTTGTCTTTTTTGAATCTCTGATTTGGCATCCAAGGAGCCAAAATGACTAGAAATCTCCATATCATTGTCAGTTATTTATAAGATTCAATGTTGAAACAACTGGCTAACAAAATCACCCTACCTGGGTCCTCAAATGTTCAGTGTTAGTCTTTACTTCCTTCCATGGGCTTCACCCAGACAGGCAGAGCTAGTTCACTGGGACTGACAACATCTGTCCCTTGTACATTTGTTACCCTCTGAGGTAATGTAAAGATGCACTGTGGTAACTCCAGTCTGCTTTAGGCCTTTCTCAGTTGATTTTCTGTGAATTTTAATGATAAAATTTCTCAAATTGCTGGTCTGAGTTACAAAGGGATCTGGGCTGACCTGCTTGAATTAACACAGCGTCCTCAATGTCCCGTTAGTTGCTGACAGCTTCGTGTTGAAAGGTCCTCTTCATTTGGGACAGAAGGTATCCAACACAAAGCACAAAATGTAATTCTCATCCCAAACTCCAAGAAAAGGACATTTGGCAAAGAGGGAAAGAGATGCTGCCTTAGACTGAGCCGGAAAATAACCATCTAGTGAGGCCAGTAATTCACCTCCTCACTGTAGCCCTCATGCTTTAGCAGACCTAAGAAAACTTCACTTTTTTTTTTCCCCCCTCCTCCTTGCCTTTCAAAACAATTTGCCAGCTGGTTGCCTGTAAAACTTCTGTCATCATGGGCATCTGGCTTTGTATGTATTTATATCTACTTGCTGTAAATCATCAGGAGGTATTCCAGCTACAGCGTGACTGGATAGCTGGAAAACAAGGCCATGAGAGATTTATAATAACTCCTGTGCAGCAGGATGCCAGCCTTAGTCCCAAAAATTGTGTATTCCCCCCGCCCATGTTTTATGGAAGGTGTCCATTAGAAAACATTGTCTTTTAAAAAGAAACACCTCTGCCCCCAAAAAAGCCATACAAACAAACCAAAAAAGAAACCAAGCCCAAAACCAAACATGCCAAACCCTGGAAACCCCAAAGCAAGATATTCTGAGGATGTGTTGTAATGGTTTCTTTGTTGAAATGTTACCTTTCCACTTAAAAATTCAGGAGATAATACGACCCTTCTCAAAACCGGGAAGACTACGGACTTTATTGTACCTTCAGCTAGAAATAGAAAGGGTCGGTGGGTGAGAAAATGATGCTCAAGAGAGGTTAAGTGAAGTTAATAGGAAACGGCGTGCTTTAGCAATCACAGATCTGGATTATTGTAGTGGTGTTACTAAAGTGTTTACTGTGTCAGTAACAGACAAGTCTGCTAATCTCTCTGAGACTTTATTCCTCATACACCAAATTGAATATTTACCTGCTTTTTCACCAGAACTCATTGCTAAAGGATAGCTTAAAGCATGGCAAACTGGCTATATGAATAGACCTATCCTGCCTGAAGACTTGGAATGTATTACTAGGTGTTTTTTCCTTCTCATTCATAATACAATAATCACAATATAAGATCGCTGTACATTCCTTAAATTATGACTCAAGCAGAGAAACAAGGGATTTTTTTAAGCAGTCTGTAGTGCTTTTTGCAGAACAGAAATGAAACTGATGGGAAATAGTATTACTTGATAGCGTTTGCAATCTGTGGCTATACCAGTGTCCAGTGTTGGGGTCATTATTTTCAAGCAGTTAATTGTCTACTCGACTGAATGCTCAGGAATAATCAGGCTGATGATGTTCAAGCAGTTGAGAGCTCAATGTACAGTGAGAAATAGGATAGCAATTATCTTCTAAATTCCTTTACATGAATCGCAGGAGGTGCTTTTGCTTGGGGCTGGAATCCTGGATAATTTGTATCATCAACACAGCTCTGGTTTTAGTCCCTAATGTGTTTTGGGGGGAAAAGAAAAGTCTGCCTGGACATGATTGAAGTTGATTTTTATGTTAATCCTCAGGCAGATATGAGTGGGAGATGTGTGTGATTTCAGGCTTCTGAAACAAAAGTCAAGTGGTTAAAATCCTGCAAATACAAGGCAACTGCTTATTCCAGGTACTCATTAAAACCAGATTCCAGTATAGCCCAAAGATTAGGAGAGAACCTTGGCTAAGAAAATTAATTTGCCCTAAGACACAGAAAATAAATTGTGGTGGCTGTAGTATATTCAGGACTCGGTTCTTAATTAGGCAAGACCAAACTCTCACCTCTCATGTATCACATTATACTCCTGTTGAACTCCTTACTACGTTTTGAGGGTGTTGCTTTCCAAAAAGTTTCGTCCATAAAGTGGTGGGGAGATGGGGAAATACCTCCTGTATCCAAAGCAGGGAGTCTGGGAAAGAGGCAGCTTGTGAATTCCAGCTGCTGGCAGCATGAAAGGCTTGGCAGGTGCCTGTGCATTGAAAGTGTGCGATTCCATTAAGCTATTTAAACACTTTGTTTTACTGGCCTTTGAATACGTGTGATATTTCAGCATCTGGTATAAGCATCTTTTAAATCTGTAGTCCTTTATATTTCAAACACATGTTCTTCAAGAAGGGTCTTTGGTAACACGTGTATTTGTTGCAAGGAACATGCTCCCAGAATCGATAACTTGACATTAAAAGTGTTTATCTTTGCTTTCCAGAAATTGTGTGCAGGCGGATAGAGGTTAAAACCTTGCAGGCCTGGTCAGGCAGAGCTGTTGATGGTGGTGGAGAAGTGGCTTGAGGAAGGACTGAAGGAAAGAACTACCAAGTAGGTGTTAAAAGTAATTTCACAGGTTTTTTCTGATGACAGAGGTGTAAATCTGTTGTTCCTTATCTCCAGTTTGGTTTCTAGGGGGAGAATTGTTTTTATGATGATTATTAATGGAATAGGCTTAAGCTCACCAAAGGGTCAATATATTAAAGAAGTAATACATTGTTTATTTTTCTTCTTCAGTTTCAATTTTTTTTTCTAGAACACAACAAAGAAGAAAAAACAAACACTCTTATTTTCATTAAGTTAAAATGTTTGGGGTTTTTTACAATCAGGACTCTAAAAAGGTATGATTTGTATGGTTTTATTGTAGAGAAATATTCTCTTCCTAAAGGTCACACACAAATGCTGTGAAGCACTGAGGTCCCAAAAGCATTTGAAGGAGTACACTGACATTCACACTGTATGGGTAGGGTAAATCAGAGCCATGTGTTATTTTTATTTACCTCTTTTACTAAAAAGGAAAACAAAAGGGTTGTTCCAGTCAGATATGCTCACGTTAGACCCTGTGCCAGATGCTGCTGCTGAGAAGGAAATGTGGCCACACCATTGCGTGGCTGGAACCGCTTTGACTCGGTTCGCTCAGTCTGCTGAAATTCAGTTTCAACACAAAGCTCAGATAAACTGAATAGGAAAAAAAAAAAAAGGAAAGAAATCCCAACTCTGCTTTCTGTCAATAAATCTTTATGATCTCTCCTCCCCAGGAGGCTCAGGCTCCTCTAATAATGTGGGATTATAGCTAAGGGAGGAATTGTTCTACTGCTGAGCTGATCGTACAGACGGGAGGAGATCAATGAAATTGTGTAGCAGGTCTGGAACACAGCTTTGATTTCCCAGCACTTTGAAGATGGTGCCTCAGACAAGCCGTGAAGGTTTGCTCCAAAGCCTCACGATGCTGGAAACGAAGATCCCTGGAGAGGTTTGAACCAAGCCCTTACTCCCTGTTTTCTAGACCATTCCTCACACGTTGTCCTGATCCTCCCCATTGATGGCGAGTGGCTTGGTATCAGTAGGTGATGATTGGTAGGACAGAATTTTTCCTGGAAATACATAATTTAAACATTATTTGTCAGTAGACGCAGGCTCTTGCTGGTAAATGTTAGTTCAGTGTAGAGATCTAAGTAGCAAAAAAGTTAAATATAGAAGCATGCAATGATTCCTTCCACAAAATGCCATTGATTACAGTGAGGATTATATGCACTCTGCTTAATGGTTCATAATGCAAATGTGAAAAATCAAGTGCATATGTGTTATTTCTTGCACAGAAACTTTTCAAGCAAATGATATACAAGTTCTCACCCAACCAATTACATTTTCTGAACAACGATCTTTGAAGACATTTGTCCAAATGTTTCTTTCTAGATTTCATTGTGCATTAACTCTTTTCAGTCTTAGTTCCCTAAAATATCTTTCAGACAAGGGCCAAAATATACCATGCACTAGAATGAAGTCACCTTTCACAGAAGAGGCATTTGATGCCCTAGATGAGAAGTGTTCCCTCTCTGTAGCTATTGATTGAAAACTCTCTTTGTAATTGATTGTGTTCAATATTTGAGTCCATAGGTATGATTAGGAGTGTGTAAATGTCAATGTGTTGGATGAGCTGAAGATTTCAAAGGGAATGGACCCGATTTAATGGTGTCCAAAATAACCTGAAGTCACCTCAGAACAACTTGTATAATAATATTTCTTAGTATTTCTCAAACTTAGGGAACTCCTAAGCTTAAATGACTGCTGTGACATGGGAGTTCCCATCTATTCCAAAGCTCTTTTGGTTTTGCAAGTTTTATTCCCTAGGGAGCGCAGACGTGGTGAGAATACCAAGTACCCCGTGTTCTCGGGCACAAAGGCACTGTCAAAGCCTGAACTGTCAGAAGAAAATTTGTTAAAACATGGTGAGAAGTAAAATAGCAACCACCACGACGGCCAGATGGTGCTCGCAGAAAACCTGAAAGAATTAATCATTATGTTCTGGAGGCTGGTAGCAAAAATATGTTTGCTATATTTAAATGAAGATACTTGACTGAAGAGTTTCAGAGGAATTGGAAGTTTCTTAAAACTCTCTGTCAAATTGGTGTGGAAAGACCTGTGGGCCGGATGAGTCAGACCCAGATAACTTGGTTCAAGCATTAGGTGATGATAATTTAAAGAGGTGGGTTTGAGCAGAGGTGGAAGAGAACTCAGGCATGGTTGGGAGAACAGTCACTGACAGATCCATGTTTTTCCCAATAGTGGCTTGTTTAGCCCAAACCTTCCTCCCTTCCTTGTCTTTCCTGTTGAGTATTTCAGGCATCGTCTGGTGAAGCATTTGATAGACGGTATTAAGTATGAAAAAAAAGAGAATTGAACTAGACTGTGTGGTATTTTATAAGTGACTGCTCTGAACCCTGATCTCAGTAACACCCCCGGTGGTTTCAGCTGAGCCATGACTTTTAGCTTTACAAATCCTATTTAGTTGCTCTTGCTTTAACTATCAGATTACACTTGAAATGGCTGTGAAAAAATTCTTCATGCTTTCAGTTTTCTGTGTTTTCACCTTAAAATGTATTTAAAGACTCGTGAAACGAGTTGTGAAGAGTTCTGCTGCAATAATTTGGATACTTATTTGTTAAAGTTTGTATGTTTCTGAGCTTTATACTGTCTGCTAGTACAGTTTATAAATATTCATTTTAGGGTTTTATCACAGCCACTGCTATTTACCTTTGTATTTCTGGTCCCTGGTTGATGGAGAAATATCTATTCTTCTACTCAGAAATGAAACCAAATCTCTGCTGTTCCTGAGCAGAGCACTAGGAACCCTTCTGTGGTTCCTTCTGGATTTTCCTCATGATGTCTGGTTGAGTTCAGCCTGGACCGTGCAAGATCTGCTCATGGCAATGTGGTACTTCTGCTTGACATGTTTAGATGTGGTTCTCCTATTGTAAATCCATCTTTTTAGTGTTGTGTTGCCTCCTAGAGCCAGAGCAAACGAAAGAGATCATTTCCTGCCATTATGGACAGGCAGCTCCCTTCATTTTCTTACATAAATGCAGTTTGTCTCCTAAGAAAACATGGCATTGCAAGCTCTGTGCCTTGGGTGCTCGGAGAGAGAATTATTTTCATCCTGAAATGTGTGTGAGAGTGACTCATTCTATGAATGCTGCAAGAAGAGACATGTTCAAAAAAGAGAAATATTAACAGAAGTTTGTTGGGATTGCTGCCCTCCAGCCAGAGTAACGTTTTCAAAGATGTTTTGGGTAATGAAGCCCCTCGTGGTTGTCAGCATTAATAGAGTTTTTAACGAATGTTCCTAAAGGTCATTTTGTCTGCCCATTGTTTAATTATGGGGACAAATTTATTTCTATCCTTACTTATTTGTAGATTTAGGGAGCAACATGTGACTTATGCTCACTATTCCTCAATGTCAGCAAGGTAGTATGAAAGGCAGTAGGGGATAAATCCCAATTAAGATAAAAGAACCCAAATATAAATAAAAATGATAGCGTGTTTGTCTCTCTGATTACCGTTATGTTGAAGAACAAATTTATGTAACCAGTGAGACTGTCAGCATAAAACTAGGCCAAAACAATCAGCTTATGGAGAAAGAGGAGCATTTTTTCCTTACATTCAGCCTTTGTTGCACTTTCAGTTCCTCTTTTTGTGCTTCTTTTGCTCCTGCCATATTTTTCTTTTTTTTTGCAGGTTTTCCTTCATTCTTCCCTTGTCACGTTTTCCACTGAAATCAGTGAACTTTGCAAGGAACTGCACATTTCCCTCAGTTAAAGAAACCCAAACAAACCACTCCCAGCCACCCTCGGCCACATCACACCTTCCCTTCCATGGTGAGTGTGAGTTTTGTTAATTTACTCTCGCACAGCTTGCAGGGGGGAAAGGGATGCAAAGGGCATTGGTTGATCTTCCCTCCTCCTTCCTTTTCCTCCAAGGAGAGGACAACAGCATTTCTGATGGATTTACCCTTGAAAGACAAATGGGAGCATCCAAAGCTTTGGGGATTGGAAATCAATGTGCGTAAAGCAAGAAAAATGGACCGTGTTATCAAATGCAGGGTTTGCACAATCAGTGAACTTCAGGAAAAATAGGCCACTTTCCTATCCTAAGCTGGGCTGGCAAGCTCCAGCACTATCAATTCCAAAAAAAAAGGCATCCCCTTCCTGCCCCAGCACATGGAGTTGGTGCTGCCACCTGAGAAAAGGTAGTGCATTTTTTGGTGCTACCTACGGGGGGTTTTTAAAGGGTGGTCAGCACCTCTGTATTTGAAGGGGCTGCCCACATGTCGCGTGTCAAACTTTTAATCTTTCTCTTTTAAAATCTACCCTGAAATTCCCTCTTTTTGTTACACTGAAGCTCCATAATGGGAATGGTGTTAGGGAAAATATATGTAACTAAGTGGGTTCACCCAAATCCAGTAGAGCTCTTTGGTGATGAGCAGGTCCTACAACCAGTTTTAGGACAGAGCATTGGCTGTTCTTTGGCATCAGTAAGGTTTTGTACCAATTTGCTGTGCCTTTTAGGTGTGAAAGTGACTATTCTGATCCTTAATCATCCTGTCCTGGCATATTCCATGTGTAGAACGTAATTGGATTTATTTGCAGGACTCCACAGCGTGTCTGCTAAGTGAAAACGTGTAGGTGGAAACTTGGCCCTGTTGAAAGACATGAAAAGTTTCCATTGCCTGGGATGAAGTTGCAGGTTCTAACTGGTTTTGTACAAAAAAAGCTAAAAAAGCAGGAGGCAAAGTTCATCAGCTGGACACGTTTCTTACCTCAGAGGTGGAGTTGTTGTAAGAAACTGAGTCTGGACTGCACAGTTTCCAAGGCTTGGAATCTTCTGACCTCAAGGTAGCAAAAAAATTCTCAAAGGCGCAAAAAAAATACCATTTGAACCAGTGAAAAGTCTGGATATTTGTGGGAAGAATCAAGTGCACATCTTTAGAAAGTAATCTTTTCAGTCACTGAAGCTCTCACGCTGTGTGGGAAAATGTATTTCTTCATTTATGCAGCTAAGAATTTAATGAAAAGAACTGCCTTGGAGAGAAAATTCTTTCATTAATGCAGAAGCAACTGTAGGTCAATTTTAAAGGTTTTTGCAGTCAAATTATATTAATCTGCCAGAAAATTTACCTGGATCTATACAAAGATGTTACCTATTCACATTAATCTGAATGATAGAAAGTCACACTATTTTCTTAATCTATGAAGCAGTATTAGGTTTAAATCCCTAAAAGTACACTGCTGGCTTAAAATATGTACATTATACAGGAAATCAGAGCTACCACAGAGGAAGGTTCTGGACTGTTCTCCATGGAAACAGCACTGGTCATGATCCATGGGACATGGAAGATTTTAAAGCTAAAACCAAACAAGCTCTGCCCTCGTTCAGTATTATTTCTTGAAGTAGGTATCCCAATTAGGCTGGAAAATTTATGGGCTAATATATAGATAACTGGTTAACATTATTCCTTTGCTTGTAAATAACGCTGCAATCAGCTTCACAAATTGAGTTCTGTTCTCAGCTTCTCTGCTGGTGTCAAAAGAATTTAAAATCTGCCAAATTGAAAACAAGCAAGGAAAGCACACTTGGCTTATTTTGCCTTGAGTATGTAATAACTTTCCTCACTCTGCTGGCTGTGCCACTCTGAAATAAATTATGCTTGTTTTTGCAATATAGGAGAGTATCTGTTGATAGTATACCCTCTTGTCATCCATTTCAAAAACATTTGTGCTGCTGACAGCTCTAGAGTCTTGAATTTTGATTAAGGAATTAAATTTTGAGATGACTGCTTTCTGCTTCTCTGAAATGGTCCATTACAAATGCCTTTACTGCACTTTGATTTTTTGCTTCCTTTAATACCGCCCTCACAGAATAAGGTAAAAATGAAAATCAAACATTAAAGGTTATTAGGAAAGGAATAAAGAACACGAAAATCCATATCCACAGCTAGAACGAGGTGTGCAATCCCAGCTCCTTTCTCTTGAGGAGGTATGAAACCAGAGTTCCACCAAATCATGAGTGTTCTTTCATGAGCCAGAGGCTCCAGTATGTCTGCTATTTCCTCCTCTTTTCTGTCTCTGCTCGGTTTAGTGTGTTTTGCTGCAGTAATACCTCAAATGGAAATAATCAGTGGAGATGAATAATGCAGAGATGACCATTACAGCAGGCAGCTTGTACCAGAGCTCAGAGCCAGCACAGAGGAATGAATAAGGAGAGAAATAAATAGTAACAGAGGCAAATGGCAGCACACACAGTTCAAACGCAAGGGTACAGCGAGGAGGAGAGCACAGCTTTGGACATGTTCTATTCCCCTCTGATTCTCTTCACCCACTGTGTGTTTGAAAATACAGCATCTAGCACCGGCAGAAATCTCCTCTGCTTGTGTTAAACACCTGGAGGAAAATGATCTGGATTTTATCTGGCTTGTCTTGTAGGAAACTTTAAAAATTATACATCTGTTTTCCTTAAAGGGGAAGAGTTGGGTATTAATGAGTAACCAGAGCGGACTCTGTTGTCAACAACCGTAAGAAGGGAATCAGTGTGAGCTGAATTCAGTGACAAAGCAACCTAACTGCATTGTTTCCTTGATAATGGAATAATTATGTAAAGAGATTGATGTATTCATAGGAAAGGCTGTTGGAATTGTAGTATAATTTTGCTTTGTTGCTGATGACTTTTTCTCTGCTCTTCTCACTGGCTTTCCAAATTCTAGTGAAAACCAAATCTTTTTGGTTTTTTCCTTTGTGGATAAAATTATTTTTCAGCCACTGACTAAACCAAGAGAAATAAAATTCCTCGTGTGTGTTTCATTCTGTTTATCTCTGTTTTCCCTTCATAGTGCCTGTGTTGTGGCAAGAAGTAAGTGGAATGAGATTGTTGGGTTTATTTTTTGGTAATTTCAGTAAGAATGATCTGTCCCTGCATATGGGCTGAGCGGTGTGTGCCACGTATGAAGGCTTGCCAGTGACAGGGTGTTTAGGATATAAAGGCTGGTGATTGTGACAAGCTTTTCTTACTTTCTGTAGTGCCATCAGGAGAAGAGGCTGCTTTTTAATTCAAGGACCCTGTGGAACCAAATGGGGGCACTCAGTAAATTCATCCAAATATATAGTATTACACCACTGGAAAAAAGCGACACGGTGGAAGAACATCTGTAAGAGGAGTGTTAAAGGTTTTACACAGCTCAGGGAAAAGCATACAGATTCCACATTCAGCATGAGCCGATTCACTTGAAGTGAGAAGAGTTATGGGCAAGAGCATAACTGTGATTGAAGTTGTCAGCTTTAATAGGACATATTTTGGTTCACAGGAGCTCTCAGTGTGAAGTCAATTGGGTGGATGTAAATGGGGAAAGACAGGAATTTCTTTGAGTCAAAAGAGGAAAATCTACTACAAATGTATATAGAAAGTATGGGAAAGGGGAGGGGAAATGTTCAAAGAGCTCCAAAAATAATGAGAAGATAGTTTCCAGAAATTCAAGAAAAAGGATCCCCAAAGAGGAGAATGAGTGGCTTGATGAAGAAAACAGTTATAATTCGGTGATCAAGAAATACAGGGGTAAAAACAGATTTGATGAAAGTTAAAGTTAGATTTTGCGAAGATTATTAAAACAAGTTTTCAAGTAGATTTTAATCTACTAAGTATATATAAAAAGAGAATAAAGTCAGGGACGTTGTCAATCAAGTAGAAAACTGGGATGTGATTCATAGAGAGATGAATTATCTTCCAAACTGAAATAATGGGATTTGTAATACTAGGCCATATTTTCTTGGTGACAGGTAACAAGAATTTACATCAGGAAGTGAACAGATGACCTGGGGGAAATCACAGAGAAAGCAGAAGGACCTGCCATGAATACCAGGAGGGTTATGAGAGACCAGCAAGGCACAACAGTGAAGAAAAGGCAGGTGTCGTTGTGGAATGTGTCCAGCAAGGTAATTCCAACAAAAATATTCGTACCATTGCACGAGGTTGATGGGATATCACTTGGGAAGTCTGAGCCCCTATACAGAGGGATGCAGAGGGCCTAAAAGGAATGGAAAACGTGTAGTAGGACAGAAAAGCGCTTGGCAGTCTCAATATGCATATTAAAAATGCATCAGAAGGGTGGAGACCAGAGGCAGAAAACTCACACAAATATGTTTCAATGAGCCGTAGACAAATGTACTCTGAAAATTAGAAGTGGACTTCTAACCATTGAACATGGCGAAGTTTGCAGCAGTCTTCAAAAAGAGCAGTGAAATAATGGCCAAAGCTGTCCCACTCTGAAGTTACACAGCATCTAGAAGATTTTATATTTTGCTGAGTAGTTGTCACTTTCTTGGTTTAGCTTTCCTTGCTGTCTGCATTTAACCTTTTATGAGCAGCGACTTAGAAAGGAAGCTTTTCATCTTCCGAGCCTGGTTTCCAGGCCCCGCAGCGAGGCATTTATTCATTAAACTGCACACTGTGTTAGGGCTGTTCGTGGGTATCGTGGCTGCCATTACTCACCAGCAGGCTCTGTGGCATTCCTCTTTGATTTAAACCCCTGAACTGAGTACTGGGGGAGCGGGCTGGCCATGCTGGGCTTGTCCCCTCTGGAAGGGAAGGGAGATAAGGGAGCACCACACCAGTGTCACTGGGGGGGGACGCTGGGTGGGGAGGGGACAGTGAGGTAGGGACTCCTTTTGACTGGCATGGAAGCATCTCTTGCACGAACGCTCACACACAATATGGAAATTGGAATTTAAGTGACGGTCTAGAATCAAAGAAAGGGATTTCGGAATACATATATTAATCTTGCATGTGTATATTTCTAAAAAACCACCCCAAACAACCCTTCCCCAAAAACCCAGTAGAGAATATTGCTAACTTTGGGTGAGTGTTTTCTAGCCTGCACTTAGATTTCCACTCAGTGTAGACTGCTTCCTTTCAGCCTGTAAGCCTGACAAGATTGTAAGTGGTTATATTTACCTCAGGTAATTGGTATTCCATAAATAGGAATGGTGGGCTTGTTCGTGCTCCTTATTGGCACAGTCTGCTATTACTTTTTACTGTAAGACCTTATTTTCAGGTACTTTTTGTAGCTTTGAAATGCACATGACCTTCTGTCCTTCTCCCCACCACACGCAGACTGTCTCCTTTTAGATATCTTTTCCCTGCTATTTCAGCTAAAATAGCCATTTGCTGAATTAAGGAAAAATTCTTATTACCCATGCTAATAAAATCACATAACCATTTAATCCAAGTGACACATCCTCTGTGTGGTGGAGCAGAGGCTTGAGATCAGAGGAACAATCTCTTGCCTGGGATGAGTTTTTTCCACCTTTATGAAATTTGCCTATCAAGTCAGTAGTCTCTGAAAAATCCCATTTTCCGGCCATTTACTAGAAACATGAAGTTTGGCAGCTGAAATGCCTGGCGATGCCCTCGGCGCTACCCCCTCTGCAGCAGTGCAGCTTCTGAGCGAGCTGCTGCTGTTATCACTCCTTCCTACCCCAGTTAATTTTCCTGCAGGGAGTTGGGATCGTGGAGACCTCACAGCCTCTTAAACAGCACCTGTGGATGGTCCCTGGGTGACCATAGGAGGAGAGGCTGTTCCATCCTGACCACAGCTACTGGCCTGGGTTCTTCATGCTGTTAGCAGCTCTTGACTACAAGATGAAATGCTCAGGGTCTAATTTTGACAGCATTGCATACCTTTCCTTTTGTATTTTATATTTCTTCTACAGAATATTTGTAGGGAAAGGAAACAGGAGAAGGGGGGACACGTTCTGGCTTTATTTAGTGAAGGGAATTATTTTTCTGTAAAATGTTAGTCATTATGTTGGTCACTATAGAAGAACTTGGAAATGCTAGAAGAGAAAGAGTGCCCTCTGAGGGAATAAAAGACCTTTTATTCAGCCCTGTGTTTGGCTGCATAGTGAGGGTAGGTGATTAAATACTAAATAGGTGTTCTCTTCCAAGCACAGAGCAGAGAGATCTCCCCATGGCACCCCCACAGAAATACTCCTCCGCTGAGATCACCTTTAGTACATGCCCCTTCACATTCCATGGCTGTGGCATCTTTATATGATGTCGTGTCATAACAAATGGGAAGATAACCTCCCTTTTCTGCTTGTTCATTTTTCTTCTCTTCACTCAGATTATTAAACAGAAAGTGATAAACACGGCAATTTTAGCACTGGAGGAAGCTGCCATTCTTATTTCATTCCATCTTTCTTTTCAGGTTATTTCTCAAGTTCCATTTTCTTTACACATGTGAAAAGAATGCAAAGCATAAACCGTTCTGAATCATATTTTCTAAGCCGTTTTTGTCATCCTTTTTGTTCTCATCTGCTTGGTTTTCAATTTGTCTTTTTAAAATGTCATGTCCCAAACTGAATCCAATCAGTCCTGCTGCTGGAGCCTGAGCATTGCTGAGCAGAGCAGGAGGATTATTGTGCCGGTTTGACACACGCTCTTACTGGTAATACAATCAAGTGCAGCATTTGTCCTTTTCTGCTGTAAGCATCTTATATTTGATTCTTGGGAAGTTTATGATTTAACATGTAATAGCCGTGTCTGGAGGAGTGTTCCTTGAGCCACATTTCTCACAGATATTTGCTTTGGGTTCGACATTCACTAGCATTGCAATTTTTTGGACTGTAAAAAGATAAATTTAACATAAACACATATAAGACTAAGACAAAGTGAGTCTGTGTGGCAGGGAACATGCAGAGAATATGTTACAGATCACAGCAAAGCTTTAAAGATGTCTCACTGGAGGTGTCATTTCAAGGTCCCCACCAGAGCGAGCTGTTTATCCAAAGTACCAGAAGCGGTGAGGAGCTTGTTGTAAGCAGATGTAGAAAATGGAGGAGTTTTGTGTGGGGAAGCCAGGGGTTGTGGAGAGGGGGAATGGCCACTGTTTTGTGGGACAGAGAGTTTTCTTGAACAGAGTTCAGGTAAGACACTCCAGAAAACAGAAGGCACAGCTAGATTAGGTCCAGGAGCAGGCAAGGTGCAAGATGGTTGTATTCAGGTGAAGAGATGCACCACAGAAATAAGCTTAGCAAGTGCTCTTGACTGAAAAGAGAGAGCTGTTCAGGAAAGCTGTGGCCTGGCACTAGGGAAGGTGGTAAATTCAGGAGTGCAAGTACCTGGATGCTAAATCAACATAGTGAGGGTAAGTTCTTACCCATTCACATGTATATGTACAGAACTAGGCAGTCTTGGTCCATCCGTGTAGATAAGTTACACTCTTTGGTACTTCAAAGATAATTTTGTTATCATTGTTTAATGAATCTGCAGTGACTTGAGATCACAGCCAGGCCTGAGTGCTGCATTTGAATCCTTCTGGCACACTGCAGGAAACCACAGTGCTAGTGCTGTGAATTCAGGGACTGTGAACACAGCAGTGGTGACATTTGGAACAGAAGGGACAGTAGGCACCTTATGGGAGGGTGCAAAGAGGTGCTACCAGCATGTCTTAGCTGCAGATACCACCTCCTGAGTGCTGACATGGAGGTTGAAATCAGGAGTGGAAATAAATCAAAACTGCTACTCTAGATCACTTTTTCACTTCCAAATATTTTGCCTTCTTAGTATGTAAATTCTAAGGATGCAGCGGTCAGTTTTCTGTGACCACATTGACCAACCTTCACATCTTCCCGGAGGAAAGAAAAAAAATTATTAGAGCTCTTTGAGTCCCTGTTACCTCTCAGACCAAATGACATACCATTTTAGTAGCTCCTCCACAGATCAGATTAAAAATCAGTCTTTTCTGAGATCCTTGGAGTTCAAAGTGGTAAAGCAAGAGTATGAGCTTGGCAGGGGAGGGTAGGAAGACAGTCAAAGCTCACAGATGTTAATATCAGGTAAGAAATGTGAGATAACCAGTCACTGACTGTTATTAATCAAAAAAGCCTAATATTTACTTTGAGATTAACCATGTTAAAGAAAGACATTATCTAGAATACGATGTAATTATTGCATGGATCCAGCTGTAAAACACACTGAGCAGCCCCAGTTCCCACTGTGTGCAAAATTCTTGCACTTGTTACTCAGCATAATCCAGAAGGGCAGTTAGGGATAAGCTTCCCTGTGGGCTCAGGAATTTCCACACCAGGAACATTTTTGTATGGATTAAATGTGGCCATGTATTTGGGTAGTGGAGAACAACTGTTGGACTTGAAATTCCCTCCCTAGCTTATCCCATGGTGGCTTCCATTTGCAAACAATGTGCTATCATTCCTTAAGTGCAGAGAAGAATAATAGCAGGTTAAAATCTCAGGATGGAGATGATTTCCCTGGGAGTTGTCGGCACTGGGCACCTGCAGGATTGAGCTTCAAGGAACTTTTTTCCTTCACGTTCCGACAAGTTTTCAGTTCCTCAGACGAGACCGACTGGTGTATAAAAATGAACGCTCAGTGTCTCTGTTGCTGTAATTCTATTAGAGAAAGTGTCTGGCATATGAGGGAAGCCAAATGTTGCATTAACACATTAACTAGCCCTATCAGACTCGCCTTACTTTTCATTACAGCAGTGGTGAAGTCAGCTCTTTGTGGCAGTTATCAGCAGCGTGGGATGAGGGCTGAGACATCCACTAGATTCTCTGGTGGACCATTTTCTCTGGGTGAAATTCAGCATGATGATTTCAGCACAGGAAGAGAAGTCTTGAGAGCAAAACCCTCTGCACGGCACTTGGATTTTAGTGGGGAAGAAAGTGCGTGTGGAGAAGGAAAACGGGAATTTGAGAGTTGGGTTTTGTTCTGTTGTATGCAGCTGTGTGGCACAGTAGAGTTTTGGCCTCTGCACTGGGAAGAGAAACTAGGGGAAATAATGTAAAGTCAGATGAAATATATGCCAAAAAAAAACCTTGTTGACGTTGTTTTTCAGAAATCATATATATTTTATGTACATTGAAGCCCAAATTAAGGTTTTATCAGCTTAGGTCTGGTATGCCAAATCTAAATTTTACCTTGTGATTACAGTCAAAATTTTATGATAAAGACAAAAAAACCCCAAAAGAGATATCCATGTAAATCAATGTATTTCGATAAGAATGCAAATATTCTGATTTTTGGTTATGCTAGCCATTTAAACCTCCAGTTTTTGCTGGAAATCTGTGAAAAGCTAAAGGGAACACCCAGACGCCCCAGTGGCAGTTCGGAGGTTAAAAATGACTGAGCTTGGACATACTGGCCAGGCTCTGTGTTCTTGCTCATATTATTCAAGGTGAAGGATAAAATGGCTTGGTTGTGGCTTGTGGATTTGTATTTTAGTCAGGTACAGGCTAAATAAGCTGTAACTATCCAATGGAGACTGGAAACAGGCTGACCTGTCTTTGCTCTCCCAGGCAAAATGTGATGCTTTCACGTGTGCTCTTTGGAAATACATGTCCTTCTGGGATACATTTTCAATTCTACTTATATTGGACCTTGCTGTGAGTCTTTACCTGCAGAATACTCCTGCACACGTTTTAAAATGAGGATATCATGAAATACACGATAAAACACATTCATTCTTTCTGTCAGTGAAACTTCGGTTGCATACAGTGACAATTTGAGTTACAAGCCATGAGTTGAAGTTTGGTTTTTTAGGTTATGATTTAAATAAACCTTTCCCTATTAAACTCAGTGTGCTTTGAGGAGGGATTATAAAGAAATGGGAGAAAGTTATAAAATAGAAATTGATAAAAGGCTTATTTGGTGTTTGGGAGTCCTGTGCAAGCAGCTAAAAAAGTCTTTGGAACAGAACCAATCTCTCTGTGAAAGCTTTATTGATTACACAGAGAAAAGTCCATTTTAAACACTTTCATAGCACTGTGTTGCCTGAGGAAGCAAAATCTATTACGCTTAGATTATGAACTTTTTGTTTATGAACTCGGCTGTCTTAGTGGACAGCTGGAAGAAACCAGCACTATTATTTCTTCTGTCTATAAAGCAGAGTTATTAAAAAGCCCATATTTCGCCCATGTTTGCACTGCTGCTGTTTTCAAAAGCATCCATGTTGTGCAGCCCACATGGGATGGTTTTCCAAGGGGGGGACAGCTCCCCAGGTCCAGACCCTGGGCTGCAGTGTGTGTACCACACACCTCTGGGAGTAAGATCTGGGCGCTTCTCCCTGATTAGTATTTCTGTAATTGCTCCTGTTGCTCCAGGCATTTTTCAGGCTCTGGGTGATTTAGTTGTGTTAGGGGAATGACTCAGATCTATCTATGGTTAAATAAGCTGTGAAATAAGCTGCCCAAACAACTATCACTCATCAGGGTGAATGCTGCTCTATACAAAGAATTTTCTCCTTCCTTCGACCTAAGGAAAGGTCGAAGCCACAAAGATGAGGGAGAAAAGAGCAATTGCTTCTCTTTACTTAAGAGGGGTGACTGTGAAATCCCCACCTCCTGGGGAGAACAACAGATGCTGCTGGAAGCGTAGGAAAAGAGCAGGGAAGGGCATGGGGAGAGGCTCAGAAAGACAAGAGGGGTTCAGGTGCAACCAGCAGTGGCCATGGAATGTGTGAGCCCTTCAGGTCATCTCTGCCCGTGGTGTCTGCGATGGTGGCCACAGACTCCTTCTGGGGATGGGCCTGACATCTGGCATCTCCCTGAGGGTGGGATGCTGTGACCTGCTTGTTCTGCTACTGGGTCTTTTAGCAGTTTGTGTTCATACCATCAGTCCACCCAAAGCTCAGACCTGCAAGTTCTTGAAGTCCCAGGTACTGTGCAGATAATTAAATCGACTCTGAAACAGCATCTTCAAACACCTATTTTTTTTTTCCCCCCTTCCCCAAAGGCTCAAAGCATGTGGAGAAAAGGGTGAAAATGATAAAACAGCTTACTTACTTCCACCCAAATCTTTCGGTGGAGCTCACAGTTCTTTTCATCCCAACTGACCCTCATTTCTGACTGTGAGAAACAGACTGTGCTGTGCACAGCATGTTTTCTCTCTCCTCTTGTAATGCCTTGCCAGCCTGACAAGTTTTAATGACTCCTTGGAAATTTTTTCAACAACAAAAGAGAAAAGGATGTGAGAAAGATTTCTTGCCTGTAATATCAAAAGTTGGAGTCTGCTCATTTGTACAATAGCACTAGGTAGTTGCTCTTTTACCAGAGGTTTAAGTCTCACAGAAGTTGTGGATAAACAGAGAAGTACTGGGAAAATGCCTCAAAGCACTTGCAGTCCTATTTTCTTTTTCTCTGCTTCTCTTCTTAATATAACTCTGAACCGAAACTTTAGCAGGAGAATTAGAAAATAATGCAATGAAATGATAGAATACTTCTAAAATGAACAAACTCCCTGCGTTTAAGATCTAGGAGTAACGTTCACTCTGAACAAGAGAACACTGCAGTGTCACGTTTTTGGGGTCCAGCTGCCTTTTTGCCATTAACAATACCAACTTCACCTGCCTCATGCCATTTGCCAAAGCTCCAAGAAATCCACCTTTCCTTTCAAGAGGTTTTGCCTCAGTTTAAAACTTGCCATGTACTTTATAGCTGCTGAAACAGAGCTCTGTGATTAAAGAAAGGCCTCTAAATAAATGTTTGTGATCTTTAAACAAATTACCTTAATTCAAGGTTTCTGTCTGACGACACCTGATGTATCTGTGTTGTCTAAAACTGCACTGCCTGAAAGGAGGGATGGTATTGACAAGCTTTAAATTGGGCTGTTTGGTTTTACTGAATTTTAATTAAAAAAGAATTGGAGTTCTCGAAAGTAGTCAGTGGGAAGGAAGATTATATTGGTTAAAAAAAAGTGTGTTTAATTTACAAATATGCCTTCAAATACCAGCCAGACATTCTAAATGCAAACAGACTTATCTTGCTACGTTAGTTGTATTTAATTGATTTGCTTTCATGTATCTTGTGGCATAATGTTAGTCTTATTTTTAGGCTTAAACAGACTTTAACAACCAGACCAGAAACAGGTATATGAACAGGTGCTATGGGCCTGCTACAGCTTTGAGCATCAGGTGTGTGATGACAGGAAATGATAATGGCTCAAATTCCTTTTCTGAGCTTTCCTGCTTCTTCTGTGTGCTGTCATTAACAAAATGGCAGCGGATTCAAGGGAAGAAGAGCAGCAATACAAATAGTGAGGTGAAAGAGAAAAATTGGTTCTCCATTTCTCTCTGAAAGTTTGCTTAGCTCTTTTTTGTCCGGGCAGACTTCTGATGGATTGCCATCATGGAACTGTAAAAATAAAACTTAAGGCAGATAAAACATTGTTAGCAATGTGGTGGTAAAACCCTGCTTGCCCCCTCCCCTACCGTATCATCACACTCAATTGTTAGGAACATATACCAGCCTAGAGTGTCAAGTCTGTGTAGTCACGCCGATTTGTGCAAACTCCTAAAAAATAATTTCAAAATTACATACATGCCTCGTTAGTCTGATCTGCAGGGAATGGAGAATTAACAATCATAAACAGAGTGCTGCAAATACAGCTTAACTAATTCATGTGTGAATGCATTAGGTAAATAGGGTTCTGCTATTATGAAAACAGTGCTTTAGAAAAGCTGAATGTTTCAGCTTCCCTTTTAAATTGGCGTATTTAAGGTAATCTCTGATATCTCAGAAGCTGGACTTCACTCAGTGACATCATTCCTTACCACTGGGTGTAAGGCAGTCTTTTGGAAACTGAGCTCCTGATTTTCACTTGCACACATGGGGGCACATTTTCTCAGTTTGGCTAAATCTGGTGTCTTTGAGACACCTCCATCTCATAGAGCTTATTAACGTTTCAAAAGATCTGCCTTGGGGGTCACGGGAAACATCAGCTGTGGGAGAAAAATCCGGACTTTGTAGGATGTTTGTTGTGTTCTCTGCTGTCGAGATTCAACACGTTTCCTCTGAACCAACAGCTTGGTTTTCAAATTTCAGTTTTAATGATTCACTTTGAACATGAAAAACAAACCCCTTGAATCATAAGAGAATTTACACCTTTGTGCAAACCTTTGGACAAACTGATTCCAGGTGTAGTTGGTATGAAAAGGGAAAATAGGAGATTGAGCCTGTTGAAGACACCTTAGTGAAACCTGGAGAGACGATGAGCGAGGTTCTGTGAGGGAAGAAATGCAGGGTCAGCCAAGTCACAGAATAAGAAGCAAAAGGTGGGGTGAGAGAAGTCAACCCAGTAAAATAATTAAAAGAAGTATACATAAGGTAGAAAAATGTGAAGGGTTGCTGAGGGGTCAGGGGGTATGAAAATCTCGTAGTGGATCCGAGCGCGGAAAGGAGCAGGTCACCGCAGAGTGTCAGGAGGGGTTTCTGTTAACAGCTGCATTGTGGCTGCTGTTGAGGGAGAGGCACCTCGGGCAGTCTGTGTACACAGCGTGCTGAGAGCTGAGAGGCAGAACAGTGGTATTTAGGCCATGAAGTAGGGTTGAAGGCCAGCGAAACCATCGAGGGGCAGAGAACGGGCACAGATTTGAGGAGAAAAGCTGATTCTAGTGTAGTGGTTCACCTTCAAATTGCATTTTAACCCAGACGCAATAGGGAGTTGATAGCGAGGTTACAGAATAGGGCTGGAGGGGTGCAGGGGTTTGTTTGGTGTCCCTGAGACAGTGGCACATTATCAGCTTCACTTCCACTCTTAAAGGAAGATGAGGAATGGAATTGGATCACTTCAAAGGAAGAGTCTGAGGCTTAGAATTGTGGGATCCTGTAATCCATGGACATAGATTTTTGTGTAAGTGTGATGAATATATTAATTATGTTTAAAGACTGAGCTGCCTTGACTCTGAAGGAGTGGCTAGGATAACATGCCAATGTTTCTGTATGAAACAGGTTTTTATCTTTAAATGAATATCTGAGCTACTGTGAAAATAATTCTTTGTTGTTATTTCTTAGGGATAGATTCCTTTTTTATTAGTTATTATTGTGGAGTTCTCAGATATTGAATTAGACTTACAGAGAGCTGTCATTATTGTCCTTCATTATCTGGGCTTTTCAATGTAGGTAACTAGGCAGGAAGGACTGTCATATCTACACCATATTCTCTTTACCAGATCACATTAATCTCTCAAGTTTTCTTTATATAATTTAGTAAGGTGATTAAAGAAGTAAAATGCCAGAGCTGTATTTGTCCTTTTAGAAGACACTAGGTACTAAAAGAAAGCCCTCTTGTTAAGTGAATTTTTATAATGTAAGCTGGGCATGAATTCAAAACACTATTACACTTGGAATATAAACGTGCTAAACTGAAATAACAAAATTAGAGCGGACAATAAATAAAACTCGGGGGGTGTGCTTTTACTGCCTTAGCAAAATGAATTCCTTATAATCATGGAAATTATCACAACATCACTAATGAAAGAACTTTTCTGGGAAGCAGCCCAGAGTGTCTGTCCCATTGCAGCAAGTTCAGACATTATCCATAGGGTTCAGTGAGTGCTGTTCCTTTATCTCTTGCCAATTGCCACATACAGTCGTGCTGAAAGCACTGGGTAACAGCAACAAACCCCGAAAAGACAGCTCACTTTATTTGTTCCACTGAAGAATGGCACTTCTCTTCTGAACAGATGGGTAGGATTAAAAGTTACAGTACAATAAAAAAATCCTTAGTCAAAGAAGGGTGCATTAAAAGCATTAAAAGAGGGTTAATATTCGTTGCTTAGTTCCTGGGAACAGCTTTTTTATTGAGTTACATTGGAACAAACTTTGCCTTTCTGCACACTTCAGCATGCAGCATTTAGCAGGAGAAAATGGTGTTGAGTACAGGACAAGGACAAGGGAAGCGGAGGTAAACAAAGAACTGGTGTAAATAGAGATCCGAGCTTAATTTCCTCAGTCTCAGGCCTGGATGTGGTGTTCGTTACTCAGTTTTAGAGCTCTTAATTGAAAGGATTCTCCTGTATCCTTAAATACTTCTGTTTGCAAAAAGGGATGTTTAGACTGATGTGGTTCTGGTTGGAACCAGCAGAGCCTCCTGATGCCTGAAGGGTCATTTGCTGTTGTGTATTGTTGCAAAATCAGAGCATCTGTAGATAGAGTCTATCTGGAAATGACCAGGAAACTGGCTATATATCTAAGTCTCTTAAATCTGGAAAATGGGTTGCTGAAGCCAAGAGGCTGTATGTGAGCGTCGGTTCAAGAAGTGCATTTCCACAAAGTTCCTAATCTGAGTTTCTGTAACCTTCCTGCTAAATCAAATCAAGTATAACTATTCCTTAAATTGTTTCTCTTATTTCAGCACTAATTTATACCTTTTGAGCCTCCTATTGCAATGAAATGGTACTCTATTTTTAGATCCTGCAAACAAACCTCTACTATCTCTTATTTTCACAATTTGGATGTACATGGCAAAAACATTATGAATACCAGTCCTTACAATGAATTTATTCTCACTTTTAAATTTGGCTTATGACTTTTATTCTGCATTATTTAGGAATAAAAATAAAAGTTCTCTTTTGCTGCTTATTTTTTGTATTTCAAAACAGCTTTGACTTTGTGTGTGCAGGGAAGTGCTGGCAATATGAACTTAGCTGTGGGATATGTGAACCCCCATTGCTTGGTCCTGATGGTTTTCAAATGTACAGAGCGTGACCAACATCAGCTCAATCCCCATCTGCATTAGTATTTTCATTAAAGCTGGCTTACAGTTCATCATGTTATCTCATAGGTCTGTACAAGTGTGCTTGCAGGAATTGCATGTTGAGTGACTGTGGCATGTGCAGAATTCGGGAAATAACCACAAGGTGCAAAGTTTCCTTCAATATTGTCTCCACTCAGAACTGATTATTCACAGCCAAAACCCTTCCATGTACCTCTTGAATGGTCTCACTTGCAACATTTGCAGGAATCACACGGGAAAGACCTTACTAAGTCTTGTGGTTGCCTTTACAACCTAGTCTTTTTAATTACTGACCACAGCAGTTAGAAATTAGGAACTTGAATCCAGGAGTTTGGGTTGGACAATTTTGGGTTTGGTTTTTAATGTGAGAGAGAAGTGCATTTTAAGCTTTCCCTTAATTGGCCTTATCTGAGTTAACTGTGGCCAGACATTTTCTTGAACCTTCCCCAGAGAGCACACATACAAAGCTTTGTGTAAAATGTACTTTTAATAGCTATATAATCCTAATAATACTGGTCAGGAGAAATGTTGTGTAATGTACCACAGAGAACCTCTCTGTAAATTGCTTAAAAGTGGCTGCAGACATACACAACTGATTACCTGTGCCTATTTGAACTGCAGGGACTAAATCAGGATCTCTGTATCTCTTTCTCATCCCTTCCCCTGCTTTTCAGAAATAGCAGGCACTGATATTAAATTGCTGTATTTTGCAGCTCCGAATGGAAATTCAGGGGGCTGATTTCAATGTTTTTCACTCTGTAGGACTCTTTGCAACTGTGCGTGATGCTGAGGACTGAGTTTGTAGCAAGTCACATTGACCAAGGCTGTGCTGCAGGGTTTCCATAGTGTCCTTGTTTGTTTGCCCTGTGTTGGCATCTGTGAGCTCTAAAATACATCAAGAAACCCAACCAAAACCCCAAAAGCCAAACAACAATCCTACCCAAACTAGATGCCAACTCAATCGAAACAAACTGTGTAACTCCCTGGGGGGAACTGGCATACCTGTGCTACTCCAAAAATTACAAATCTTACATGCAGCTACTTAAAAACCACGCAATATGCTGATTCTGACTTTAAAAGAGTCTGAAGTGAAGCATATTTCATGATAAACAAATAGAAGGAAGCTTGATGAAGGGACACTACTGTCTGAAATTTTGGCTGAAGTTGAGATTTAAGGTGCTACATAAGATTGATGCTTCAAATAAATAGCAGATTGAATACCTGTGCTTGATTGATGCAGGTTTGGGTCTCTTCTTCTCTGTAGCAGGAGAGCCTGAAATCTCAGTAATGCATCTATTGCTTAAAACAACATTCTGAAAACGAAGTCAGTACAGCACAATTTGCTTTAGTTGACCTGTAGTAGAAGAGGCCTCCCTAACAATGTGCTCTGGCACCTCTGCAGAGGCAGGAGCTGAACTTGCAGCCCACATCTCTACTTTCAGAAGAAAAAATTAAAATGAATTGAGGCCGTCTGGCCCCCGGAAGCCAAAAGGGAGGATATCACCCCAGTTCACAGAGCTGAACTCTCTTAACCTCACAAATAGGATGGCTGCACCCAGGCTGCCTGAGGGGAGCAGTCCCTGCACTGTGCTAACATCTGGAGCGTGTCAGGAACACCAAAATGCAGCTGTGGGCAACGCCTGCTGTAAGAGCAGAGGTGAGTGTGTGCCAGAGGAAGGGAAAATGTTCCTCTTCGGATTGCAGCTCTAAAGCTTTATTTCCCCTTTATCACAGTGATGTCTGTCACCATTAAATGAACTCCTTTTCACGCCTTTTCTCACTCCGGAGTTGCTGGTGGGGAAAGGAAAGGGGAAAAAAAAGGTGCTTGTGATGTTTATTCTTTCTTCTGTGAAACAGAAAATAACAGCAGCAAGCTGCCTTCCAGCAGTTCATTAGGCTGTGCTACAGCACACTTCTCACAGGGGGAGGATACGAGCCTCGGTGGTTGTGTTTTGGGGACACTAGAGACACTAGGGTGGTGCAATCACATGGGAAATGGCAGAGGGGATGGAGGAAAGCAAGGGACAGCAGGGCAATGAGTCTGTCTGTCTGTGCGACCCCGTTGTCCCTTCCCCCTTGGCTGAGAGTGATCCCGTTTGGTTCCCTAACAGCTGGGAGGGTGTTAGCCAGACCTGCTCTGACACTGACATCAGCAACCAGCAGACTGAACTCAGGCTAAACTAGACTGCAGTAATTCTTGTGTTAGCAGTGCTGCTCCTTTCACTCCTTTATGTTTTTTTCCGTAGGAATGTCACCACAACCTGCATGAACGTGAACAAAACCCAGTTTTGCTAAAATAGCTTTCTCAAATGGAAAACCTTCGACTGTTGCACTACACACGGACTCGTACACACGTGCACACAGACATGCCATTTTTTCTGTGAAACATATGCACACACATAGATACAACAGATGTTTTGGTCTATGAAGAAACTTCCATAGTTTAAAGGTCCACAGTAATCCCATTATTTCCCTTCTAGGGTTTTGTTTTTCCATCTGGTAGATTGGCATTTTGCAAAGTGGTTAAAATAGTCCAGCTTGTAAAAAACGTGTTGAATTGTCTGGTCTGATAGACTCCAGCTGAAGGTAGAATTATTTTTGTGATCGTCAATTATTGTGCTGAGGCACAGCTGAAATTCAATCCAAATGTCTGAAAGTCCAAGTCTTTATAGACCATCTTGTTGATTATAAACACATCTCATTCAGGACAGCTTTTTCTTCCCACAAGTCCACATGATTTTTATAAACAAAAGAACAGAAAAATAGCCAAGTTTAAAACTGGTAGTGTTTGGAATATCTTGGCTTCTCCCCAGACTGGATCCGAATTCAGTCATGTCGATGGCTGCACTTCTTGCACATGGGGAGTGTCCAGATGCAGTACCATGTACCAGAGCTACTGTGCTGTGCTTTTTAAACACTACACTGTTGTTTAAACTGTGAAGAGAATATTTAGCAATGGAAAAGAAAAGCAAACTTCCCAGCCTCTGTTCTATTCTTGCTAAGAAGAAAACTAGAATAACATGAATTTCAAATACTGGTAAATCTATGAACTCCAACAGTGTGTTATTTCTGTTAGAAAAAAAAAAAAGTTGAATTCATATTGTTTACCGTCCGCAGTTATCAGTCTAGTAGGAGTGAAAGTAGGAAGTATTTTTGTAAAGTTGCTTTGAATAAGTAATGAACATCTGATAGAATGAAAAATGACATACAGTAGCGTTACATCAGGTTTGTAGATGACTGGATGGATGGACCTGCAAACATATAAAAGTTCATAATGCAGCAGAGATACTGCAATTGCTTCTCCGAGTCATTGGTAGCACTGAAACAACATCTCATATTGGACATAAAACTGGGAGCATTTTAAGTAGAAAAATAAAGGTGTTGCACCATTCACAAATGTCCCGTAAATGTAGTCTGTGATACAAATTGCACCTCTTTGTTTGGCTGAATTTTTGCATGCTCTGTGTTTTGTAGCTCCGTAAAGACGGGTGGTGGGAAAGCACTAAAAATGAAACCCATTAAGTTTTGGGACAGCAGAACTGTGTGGGGTTTAGGAGCCACGTACATTTTGGCAAGCATTATGTCATTGCATAGATCCCTTAGACTAGTTACCAGTGAAACAGAAAAATGAACCAGGTTAAAAAAAGCCCCTCTTACACACAAAAGACAGCTCACTTCTTTGTTATCCTAAAACAGGGGCAAATCTCTTGAAGCAGCTCATTATCTCAGTGAAACTTTCCATTTTAAAAATCAGGAGCTAAAAATTATGAGGGGACACTTGCAAGGGGCTTTGTTCCCAGGTGCCAACAAGCAGCTCCTTGTTTGTGTAAGTGGCCAAAGGGACATGAACCAGGCTGGCGTTTCGGTGGGGATTCAGAGCAGAGTGGTGCTTAGGAGCTTAAATTTGTGTTTCGAGCAGCACTGCCCACGTTTTGTGTTTCCCAGAGTCATACTGCTTGTGTTTGAGTTCCACACCTTGTTAGTGCCCGCTGGGGGGGAAAGGGATGGGAGCTTGGCTGTGGCACTGCACCGCAGCCTGTTGTTCATTCTGTGCCTCGGGAGGCTGAGCCCTCCTGTGCCACAAGAGAAAAGGGGACACGGGACACCTCTGTCTGGCAGGAGACCTCTTGGCAAGCAGGGGTTTAGCTGGAGGACGCGGTGCTGATGCAAAAAAAGACTTCTGAAACTGCCTAATACTTGAAGGAAGAGTCACTTCAGGAGGTTTTAACAGCTCTGTGACTAGCACAGGGAGTTTGCTGAGCTTTGTCTGTCCAGCAGAATTCAGGGAGTGATGGTTTTATGAGGGAATTATGAGTAAGGCTGTACCGTATAACGAATCAAGTATTGTGGTTTTGATCCATCGTGATCCTCATTCCTTTTGGAGCTGGCAGTGGGATTTTCACAGCAGGACATCCCTGTGCCTAAGAGAATAAGTGCACGAGTGCCTTCCAGTCTGATATGAGAAATAGGATGTGTTCTTGGCTGCTCTGTGGTGTACCAGCTGCGGGTACAGCACAAGGGACACGTGGAGCCCGGGTTCTCTGCACTACACAGCGGAGACGAGTCAGTGCTGTAAGAACACAAGACCTGGTTCTGTCACAACAGCCTGGCACCTGGCCGAGATGTTGGCAGACCTTCCGAAAGCCACTGGGAGTGTTCTTCAGGGTCATCTCGGTGCTGCTGGGTAACTGTTCATTGTGGGGCTCAGACCTAAAACCTGGGGCTTACACAGCAACAGGCAGAGATCACAAATACCTGTAGAATTCACAGACTTGAGAGCCTGTGCCATTTTGGGATGCAGAGTTACCTGGAGTACATCATTGTGTTATTAATACGTGGCGCATTGATATAATCTCTCCCGGGGCTGGTGAAATACACAGATACATCAGAGTCTAATCACACTTGCAGGCATCTAAGAATGACTGCAACATTACTTTAAAAGCACACCAATGATTTTTTTTTACTTTTCTACCGCTTCATTCTCCTTTCTTAAGCATGGTACAGTATGATTTATAAGGATTGGTATGTCTGGTAGTGATATGTAGTAACATGCCATTCAGCAAGGAAAAAGAAGTTTCATCTTGTTAATATTCCATATTTCATTTTGTTGGCTCAGTGAACCTTTACATATGTATTCATGAGACTGTGTCTGTAGATGAATGTAGAGATAGAATTAGCAACAGAACCAAATGCAGAATGTTAAAAATGATCTGTAAAAGGTTTCAAATTCTTCATTTCTGAGACAAGAATTGCAACCAGACTGGAAAATGGCACCAGGTAAATGAATTGCAGTGACATCTGCCTGTAACAATGGAGGAGAAAAGGAGAAATCCTAGTCATTATGTTTAGAAATTCAAGGTCATAATATTTCAGTTGTTTTCAGGTGTTGCAACATGGAGAGGTAAATAATTGTACCAGAAATACATATATATTAGTTAATTTTACATGATTTTCCCATTAAGGTTTCAATTCTCATTATTAGAATTGAACTCTTAAAATAATTTTTTCTACTAATTTCCTTTTTAAGACTATCATGCAAATAGATTATATTGAACAATAATAATTTATTTTCATTCTTTCGTGCTCTTTCTGCATTTGAATGACAACAGTCATAACCAAAGAAGAAAATAATGCAGATGCAATCCATTCCTGTGTCACAAATCATAAATAAAAAAGTAAGGCAATAATTTATAGGTTTGACATGCCTAAATTACTCATAGGAGTTAATACCTGGTTTTTCCCTGTCAAATTCTTGCTAGAATCTCACAGTGATTTAAAAGTAATTTATGTGCAAAACATTTGAGCAGGCATACAGGCTGGTATCTAATTATTCCATTCAGAGAAATTTTAAAGCTGCAGACTTTGGGCCTTCAAATGTGCCACATGTCTGAATGCAAGGCACAACAAAAAGAATTAGAGATGCTGATTTTATAAGTTCGTGTTTTCTAACACAGAAACGTTGCAGGGCACATGGAGTAAAATCATGTTAAATTTACAGGACTGATCACAAAGAGGTTTGGGAGATCTTTAGCTATGTGCCAGTTAGAAATAGGAAATTTATCAAGCCACTACTGTAGCTTGAATTAAAGTAGCATAGAATATGCATTTGAAACAACTTGGTATTAAAGGGTTCAAAGGTTTCTCTTCAAACAACAGAAGGGATCTGTTAGATGGATGTCGAGCTCTGTCACTGCAGTCAGTTTGACATCACCCAGTTTGAATGGTTTAAGTGCTAGCTGCTCTTTAATCCTAATTTCTCCATTAGTGCTGGTTTTCTTTGCATTTTCAGGAACATGCAGAGGGTAGGGAATGCAGCCATTTTCAGGTGAGGTAAATCCTAGGAATGCTGTCAGACACAGCAGAGAGAGAGCAGAATGATGGGACCAGGCTGTGGCAGTTCATGCCATGTCAGAAATGCCATCGGTAATCGAGGCCAGACAGCACTCTCCAAAATACACCCTAAAACACATAGACCATGAGAAATGACTCTACTCTTTACTATTTTTGTGTTTCAGTGCTTCATCTCAAACTGTGATTCAGCCTTTATAGGGTATAAAAAAGGTATGTGACTGCATCTATATTGCTCACTTTGTTTGAAATGTTTTTAATTGTCAGAAACAAAAGAGAAGAAAAGATATTTAGCAAACCCTTGGAAGCTTCATCTGCAGCCTGAGAGCCAAAGCTCTGCCTTTCCTGGTTCATGCCTCATCAGTCATGAAGATTTTGCAGTGAGAGCTAAGTTGATGCCAATGCTGGTAAGCCAAAATTGAAACCAGATCACTTTTCTAGGACTCTATTAGCTTTGCAGCACTAGCAGGACTGAAAATGAATAACCATTTATTTTAGTTACTAGGGGAATCAACCATGTCTTTGACTTTACACCAGTAGTGGCTCAGTTAAACAGAAAAGGCACAGAATGCAGAGCAGGACTGTGCTTTAATGCTGAATGAATGCTGCTCTGGGGGTGTTGGCCCTTAGCTCTGTTTCTGCATGGACACACATCCATCACAGAGACAGGACGGATCACAGGGCTCCTTCGCTTCATGGGATACAGCATTTGGCAGTGCACTGAAAGGTGTGCACAGTGGTACCTACCAGCACTCTTTGCAAAGTTCCCATTGCCAAAATGTAGCTTCTCACCCTTTCTTAAATTACCTTCTTTAAAACACCTGCTTTGCAGCCGTGGGAAACGCTACATTAAAAATCGTGGTTTAATCCAAAATATCTTGCACTAATTCTGCTTCTCCGACGTGTGTAGTCTGTTGTTCACGTTACAGACAAATATTTGAAGATGCCTAAATTAAGTGTGTGATACTTAGTAAAGGTTATTAACACAGTAGTATCAAATTAGAACTGGCTGCCCCAATATTACACTGTTCTGATTTCAGTGAGGTTTTTCAATGACTGCTGTAGGTTTCATCTATTACCTCCCTGTCCCATACATATATTGGCAGATTGCACTGCAACACAATAGGCCAGGGAATTCCACCCTGAAAGAAATATGTGATTCACTCTTTTTGATACACACACTTGAATTTGGGTGTCTTCGCAAAAGTTTGTCTTGCGTTCACAATATCCTCAGTCTATAAAGGCCTGATTTCAGCAACTGTACAGAACAGGTCAAGATATCAAGAGATCCTAATTTCTGAAAGCTTTATTTCCCACCACATTTACAACACAAATGGCCACCTTCCTTGCCCCGGTCTTAAAGATCAGTCATGGAAAAGTATGAAGTGTATCAGTTTATACAGTTATATTCATCCATTGAAAGAATGAAAAGAAAATAAGAAGAAATTTAAACTGACTTTCCACACTCTTATTTTATTTGCAGTACAAGGTACTGTTTGCTGTAGTAATCAAATAACTATTCCACTTTAATCTCCTCAGGTAAACAGAATTTTGCTCGCACTCAGCAAACTGAGTGTTGCCTGGGTTCATCACAGGGAAACAAGGCTGGGGTCTGTCCCACTCTCACTTGACATGCACATGTCACTAACATACAGAGCTCTTACAGGCAGCCCCAGCCCCAGCAGCTGACAGTGCCCCTCATTTCACAGGTGGGCGGCCCAAGCAGGAGGTGCTACAAGGCAGAATGGTGTAGGAATTCAGGAAGATCCGTGAGAAAAACCTAATTGAAAAATATTGTAGTGGCATCTGTCAAAATGCTCAGTAGTGTTTAATCCCAGACCTCCAGAAGCGTCTTTGCCACTAAAGAGACTGCAGAATAAAAGTTCCACAGGTTCTGAAAGCCTGCTCTGGGGCCTGCCAAGGTGTATTTCTTATCTGAAACTGATAGCTCTGTCCAGGGTCCCATCTGGAGCCACAGTGCTGCTGGACAGTGTTACTGCACTTGCCAAATCTCTCTGCATCTACCTAAAGTCATAACATTTAGCGGGTCCTTATTGTGCTGCTGCACAGAGAAAGTGCCAGCAGTTCAAGTGTTCAGATACCACAGCTATTGGTAACAGCATGAAAACCCAGCTCAGTAACCCACGGTGCCAAAACAGATATTAAATCAAAGCCACATCTGAAGAGTACAAGTTTCCTGCAATAAAATATGTATTTCTGTGTTTTTCAGCATCACATTTGGATTATCTATTATACCATTGCACATATAACAGCAGGGCTCAAAGTATTTTTATGTCTGAATAAGTTACATTTCTTCTACAATAAACATTAAAGATACGCTGCTGTATTTAATTTCTGGAGAAAATGAAAGGCAAGGAAGTAGAGAAGTGTTTAAAACTGCTCGTGCTATGCAGAATTGGACAGTAAACAAATGAACTTTTATGGAAAATCATTTAATAGGCCAATTTGGCTTTGCCAAGGACATGTCATCACTCAAAAATATTCTACAACATTTTTACTTAATGATTGCACGTAAAAATTATGGAAGCTTGAAACCTATACAATGTCTAAGTAGGAAACAGGGCTGCTCTTGGGTTACCCTTGGGTTAGTTCACGCTGCCCAGCCCAAAGTTCAGTACTATGTATGGCTCAGGTGCTCTGTCCTGTCTATTCCAGCAAGATCCTCTGCCCAGCAGGAAGCCTGACCAGGTAGATTAGGCATGAGACTGGCCTTTTCTCAGATGACACAAGGCAGGTTTTGAGATCAGCTGCCACTCTCAGTGCCTGAGAACTAAATTCTCTGGGGAGGGAAAAGAAAAGCCATTTCTTTCAAGTCGAGCTTCAAGGGAAAGAAACTAAAAAGAATTGGATCAAAGGGCAATAAATGCTGAAGAGATTTTTCTGAAAATCACTACACTGTGCCAGTTTTTGGATGCCTGTGTACAGTTAAATAAAGCAAGAAACAAAATCCCTCCATTACGTCTTCTGCCTTGTGCCTGCCTTGAGCCCCTTTCCAAACAAATTCCTCATTGACCTGCTCAGGCTCTGATAGTTCCAACAAGATGGCTCTACATGAGAGCAGAACACAGAGCTGGCTGCCAGCTTGCAGATGAAGAGAGAGGGATATGAAGCTTGCATAGCCTGCTCTTGATTTTCTCCCTTCAGAAATACTGTATTATTGAATAATATAACAGAGAAACTGAACAAAATTGTCCCGGGGAAATACTAGCTTCTTTTTTTCCCCTGTTAGATTAGAGGGGGAAAACCTAGCAGGGATGGAAGAAGGAACAGAGAAATGAGTGAAGACAGGAGTCCCCTTGCAGGCTTTTGTCACACAAGCTTCCTAAAACTTCCCTCATTTCTGGAAGGGACAGGTGTGTTGTAAAGGCTGCAGGGCCACCGAGACCCAGGAGCTGATTTGTACCCACAGCTTCTGCTTTGCTGAGTGCACCTCCAAGGGAGGCTCTCCAAGCAGCAGCTCTTCTTCAGTGAATTATCTTCTCTGGTTTTCCTACCTGGAAATCGAACCGCTGGGAAAGGTAACCCTTCCAGCTGGTCAGGCCTCAAACACTTCCTAAACTCTGAGAATCTCTCTGTGTTCAACTGGTGCTTTAATCCCTCCTGCTGGAAAGGCAGCAGCTCGATACATCCTTCCTTAAGATCCACACATCAGATGGAGATCAAAACAGACCTTTGAAACAGGGAGGATAAGCCACAGGTATTTCTTCAGCATATTGAAGGTTGCAGGGGTGCTGTTCCCTCTGTTGGGATTTCTCTGTGGGAGGAAAAGCTCCTCCTTTATGGCTGTTTTGCTTCTGCCTCTTCTTTGCAATCTTGTAGAGCTGGCCATGGCAACCTGGCCCCAGGGTTTCAGGCAGGGCAGGTTTGTTACCAATTGTTTTGCTGAATGATGGTCTGCTTGTGATTTCTTGGAAGATTTCACAGTGTGAAAAGAAAATATTACAGGTGTTTTTTCAAAATAATGTTAAAGGTTCAATTTATAGAAGACCAGATCTACAAATTGCACAAAGCTTGAATTTGACAGAGAATTTATTATAAAAATATCTTAATGAAAACCTACCTTCCCCAGCGTTGTATCAATTTCTTCTTTATTTTGAGGCTTAGGATGTCATGATCTGATTTAACATCATTTTAGAGTCTTCCCAAAGGCAATGGTGAGTTAGAAGGTGAGGTTTGATGTGAGTCATTAACAGGCAAAGCATTGTGTGTGTAATTATTGATCAGTATCTCCAGGTCCTAGCACTGCTTAACTCACTCGTGAGCGTTCCGCAGTACTCTGTCCAACAAGGGCCCCACAAAACACACTGCAGGAGTTTTAAAACTAGTTTAAGGCTCCTGAAGAAATAGGTATTAACCTGACAAACTACTGTTTTTCTCCTAATCATAAATATAAACCCAGTTCTAATTACTTCTGTTGTTTGTTTTCAGTAAGACTGTGACATGGATGTTATTTACTGCTAAAGACTTCATTAAACTGTGAGATCATTCATGCATGTATATAAAATTTGAATTAGTACTAGGCGTAGAGATGAGTCAGCATGGTAAATTTATGTCAGGTTTAATGCAGTGAGAAGGATCCTCTGAGAAGACAGAAAAAACTGATTTATATTCCCATAATTTAAGAAGTGAAGCCCCTCTCAGCAGCACCTGAATACCTTGAAGGATATACAGGAGGACTTCTCGTAAATTACCTGGTGCATGTAAAATAAAGGTTATTCAGAGTAATTATGTAGGACAGTCTAATATAGTAGGGCAGGAATTTACTTGAGTCCATTAATATCGTTTGTGACCTGTCAGAGAAAAGTCAATGAGATGCATACACCAGGGGATTGCACTTGGGGCAGAGAAGGTGGAGCCTGCGTGGGTAAGTTCCCCCAGGGCACTGTGTGTTGGGGCACTCGTATGAACTGAGCTAACTGGGGACTGAAATTTGGGTGCTGGGTATCTAAGTGTCAGCCACAAATCCCCTTAGGGTGGATTTCATCCTAAGTGCACTACCAGCAAAAATCACACCAGAAATCTGGGGGAAAATGGGTTATACTTCCTGGGGGAAGCACAGTTTTTGTTAAAGGAGTAAGCAAAATGCGTCATTCCCTTTCTCACCATCCCAGCCCCTCCAGAGCTGCCTACAAATTCTTTGGGAATAATCTCCTCTGTAACTTGCATCTCTGAAAATCTAAGTGAATAACGATCCGCTCATGGATCCTCAGATCATGTAGCAACAAAACACAAAAGGAAAACAGTGAAAAAATGTGCTGCGTGCCCTGGGTTGTGCCTGTAAGGAAATGTGGGAGGGTTTGATAGTTGGCACGGTGTTGCAAGAGAAAGAGAGCTGAGCTTTTCTTCCATGCAACTGCTTGGGAATTCTTCCTGGAGCACCTCCAAAGAGGAGCTGCATATAGACACACAGGAATTCTGATAACCTGCTGCTGTAGGAGCCACCGGCGTGTAACTCACATCCTTCTTTTGCCCTGCCTCTTGGTGCTTCCATACTCCAGCCAGTCATATGCATTCTCCACTCCTGTCAGCTCCAACATTTCTGTCACGGCTGAATATTTATTTGTGAATATTCGGTGCATTTCTGTTCGCTTCACTGCCCACAGTTATGTATGAGAACCCAGAACGGAGGGGGTTTTAATTCCTGGCTCAGGTTGCCAAAATGTTGGAGGTGTCTGTAAGCTAATAATTGAGGAAGTTGGTGGAGTTACGTCAACTGTGAAATTCCATTTTGATGCTGACCTTTCTGAAAAATACTATTCTAAAAATGCTGCTATTGATTCACATCTCTAAGCAAAAAAAAGGTAATCTCAGGCCAAATTTTGGAACCTGTCATTTAGGAAATGTTGTGACAACTGGGAAACTTTTTTCCTTTTAAATGAAAGAAAAAGAATATATATTGAAATCATTCAGATAGAGGGAAATTCTGAGTGTTACGGGTTTGGTCTTACTGAGGAAAGGTTCTTGCCACCAACATGGGTTTCCTTGTGTCCTAACTGAGGTACCTGTGTGTTGGAAGGGCTGCTGTTCTCTGCTTTTAACATACAGGACTGTGTGGCAGGTGTATCAGCAGGACTCTCCTTCTCTGTGGTGTGTGGGGAAACCAGGAACTCTGCAGTCTTATTACACGGATCAACCCATCTGTGATTTTTGTATGTGTAACTTTTATGTGTTGTAATATGTCACGTGTTCAAAGAAGTTAGTAGAACAACAGACAAGCTAAATAAAATAATGCTCTTCTCTGACCTGCCATTGAAAAATCCCATTAAGACTACAATCGATTTCATAATACAGATTTTCTCATCTTAATTCCATTTTCCAAGAGCCTCTAATGGAAAAGAAACTCCTGAATGAGGAAATAAGCTTGAGATAATGATACGATAAGAAGAAAGAGCATCCACATACCACAATGGAAAATTCCTTCTGTTCTACTTCTGAAGCAAAGAAGAGAATCTCTGTAAAAGGTAATTGTCTTTCTCACTCTCAGACTTTGTATCATCTGCAGCAATGAGTGCCTCTCTTTTCTGCAAGCCATGAGGTTCTTCCACTTGTTTATCTACAGAAGCTTTCTACATTTTATGTGTGCCTCTAGAGAACCCAAGTATCTCACACCACACAGAGGGGTTGGTTCTTTGGGGGAGCCTCAGGTGGCCGTTCCCTTGTGCCAGAGTTTGGGGTTGTGCTCCTGGTCCTGGGGGCTGTTAGGTGTCGTGGCAGGTGAAACCCTCCAAGGCAACCAAGCAGCTGCCAGTCTCGCTTTGTCCCAGGGCTTCTCTCAGTCACATCCTTTGCAGGCGTTGGAAGACCAACCCCATTTTCACTGTGACATCTGTGTGAATGCTTGAATTGAC
Organism: Sclerurus mexicanus; assembly: GCA_013396755.1. NCBI lineage: Eukaryota > Metazoa > Chordata > Aves > Passeriformes > Furnariidae > Sclerurus > Sclerurus mexicanus. Next base: position 512,063 of record VWZF01005680.1, read on the forward strand.
TTCTGTTGGGTTTCTGTCAGTTTGGATGGTCAAATTCATCATTTTGCAAGGTAATGTTTTCAGTTCAGTTTTTCTGCTGCCTTCTAGACAATTTCCAGTTCTTCAGCTTTTTCCTGAGAAATAATAAGTTGTTTTTGCAGTACACTGGCTTGTACCTTCTTAATGTTTAATGAAGCCTGCAAAGCACTTCTACAATTTTTCTAATCTAGTATTATTCCTGTAAGCCTCTATATAAGCCTGTTGCAGACACAGGTACTGACTGGACAGTGATTTAGCTGAGTTCTTATCAAGATATTACATGATGACATCAACAAACCTCTTTTACTCAGCTTCCTTCTTCAGTTTGATTAGTGGCACCTGCTAATAAATAGATGGTGACACAGCAAACAGCGAATATCACCACACCTTAAAGCTGCATTTTAAATTCCTTACAAGCCTGTCTCCCATTTTAGCAGCACAATTTTTATCTTCATTACAAAGAAAAAAATATTAAGTGTATTTTTAAAGTCTCATTTACATATTCCTGAGGAAAGCAGAATCAAAGAAGTGTTTAGGAATTACTGAAGCATCTGATTAATTGCAGGCCTTTTCCTCACTTAGCTGCACATTAATCTCGAATTGCTGCTTCAGTGTTCCTGGTGAGTGAAGGCTCCCCATTATTCAGGGGGCATTTCCAGCTGTCTGTGTTGGTAGCAGCAAATGACACTCATAGGTCTTTGCTAAGACGCTGCCTAAATCTGAAAGCAAACAGCACAACAGCACCATGGCAGAGCCAGAGCATCCTTTGGGGCCATCTAATCCATCACTTGCCTGTGAGAGGAATGCGCCGTTTTCTCAAATTTGTCTCCAGGAAAAGGAATTTGTGTGGAAAACCCCAGTGGGAGAAATGTTGCTGTAAGTAACAGCAGTGGCAGGACGTGACTGTGCAGTTGCTGCTGATTTCCCCTGCTGTAAATCACAGGGGAGCATGATCTGGTGCCTCGGCGTGGCAGGGCAGTGACACTGTCTGTGCCACATCCTGCCACCTCCCTCCTGCCACAGCCACTCTGGTTGGGACACAGGCAACAAGGAGGGATGCCAGGGATGTCCAGGACAAAGGGTGGCTGTGTTAACATGTGTCACTTCAATTAGCAGGGCTTAGCAGGCGATTGCTTTTTACCAGCAGCAACACTTACTGTTATTGTGTCTGTGAACTCCTGATTACAAATGCAGACAAAATGCACCGAGACAAAGGGAAAAGGTCAAATCTTCAAAGGAAGAGATCTCTTCATGCTACTCAAGGCCTGACCTGCCATTACCTAGTTACATTCAAATTAAAAGCAGCGTATGTGTGATCTTTATGTTTCATAGATACCAGTAAACTGTTGACAAATGTAGTGTTAAATATAATTCCTGATCCTTGTTATTAACAGCGTGAATTCGCTATTTTGACCTGCTTCCAGTGAAATCAACTGGAATTTAGTTTCTCATCTCCCTGAGACCGGGGCTGAAAGCATCCATACTGATGTGGGAAATGAAGGTAACCAAATTTCTGAATGTGATTGAACATGTGTAATAAAGCATAATGCCATCGTTCATCTTAATAGGCACGATTAAAAAAACCAGTTTTCATACAGCCTACAAGTCATACAAATGAATTAAAGTAATTTAATTGAAAAATATTTTAAAAGTCACAATGATAGCTTAAAAATAAATGCTATGCCAAATTTTAATAAGATAATGACAGCTTCATTAACTTTAAAAATGTGCATAATTTACAGGAACGTCGTATTAGCATTGAGGTGACATTTTCTATTTTATTCAGATTAAAATTGTGTAAATAGGCCATTTGAAATGCTCCCATTGTTCATTAAAATTAACTATCAGGGAATTAATTCTTCAACTTCCCATGAGTTATCCTTATTCACACAAGGAGTCCCACTGACTAATGGCATTTTTCAAGCATAATCAGATGGCAGTGTGGGCCAAGCGTAAGAATTACTCATGTGAGAAATACCAGCTCCATCACTCCTTGTTAGAACACTTGCTGCTAATGGTTCTTCTCATGCAACTTGCTATTGCAGTGTTCAGTGCTGTAGAGCACACAGAGGGAAATTCTTTGGATACCTCTGTGGGTGACCAGTTTCTTCCTGGCGCAGGACAGGAATGGAAATGTAGAGACAGTATTTCCCTGGGCAGTGGAAATACTGTATTTTACTTAAATACACGAGGCATTTCACCCTCCACTTTGATTCAAGTGTTGTTCTTACAAAGTTGTCCTGAACTGTTAGTGCTTTGGTTTTGCCTTTGCAGAGGGGAGGCAAATGTAGCAAGCATATGCTGGAGCCAAGCAAATGAATTCAGTGATGAGGACAAAGCACGATTACGAATATAAAATTTTAATATTAGTATTTTCTCTTTGCTTTCAGCTAATGGCATCTTTTCTGAACAATATGGGGCTTTATGCCCTTTTTCGGCCTCAGGACAAGAGTGGAAGCTCAAGAGCAGGTGTCTGTCTACAGGGCTGGCCTAAAATTGAGTTTTATGGTGTTGGCGCTCTCACAGCATTAGTTCTGGACACGTGCGGGTAATCAATACCTGAGGTAACTAAGCAGTTGGCCAATTCAGTAATTCATAACCTATTTTCATTGCAGATCCCCAAAACCATCTGGTTTGCTTCAAGAGTTCTGTGTAGTGACTTTTAGTCTCTTGACAAATATTGTTGCTTTTACAAGCAAAGTCTTTCATGGGACTCCAGAATCAATCCACGGACATCCAAGAGTCTCTGGACCTCAGACTGGAAAATAGTGATTCAACTGATGCACTGCCCCAGTTAATTTGTATTCCTCAATCACGTGGCAACATTTGGTAAACTTATTGATGCCCTATATATGGATGCAGAGCTTTAGCTTTTATTACATATTTCTGGTGTTTTCTAGTTTTTCTAACCTTGCTTTCTTGCAGCTGTGACTCTTTGAACTGCTCGTCATCATGTGCAATATCCTGCTTGTGTCAGTGTTCCTGTGACTCATTGAAAGATACACATATTTGAAATGAAAACTCTCTTGAGCATTTAAAAATCATCATCCGGCAGTATATAGAAAAGGATTCCTTGGGATTTACAAGAAGCACTCGTTAAAATATGTCAGCTACTCATCCTGTAATTTATAAACAGATAATCCTCATCAACAAGAGAGATGGAAATGCTTCCTAAAGCAATTTTGGTGCCTTTGTAATAGATCAGATTTGTGCAATATGGTACATAATTCAAGAGAATATTTGAAGAGTAAAGCCATAGATCCTCTTAAATGACTCTTTCTTCTTCATAATTCTGGGTTGCAGACTACTATTTGTCTCATATCCTACTGTATTGATATCCAGAATGCATTAAAAGACTTCCAAAATTTTTTTTCCTAAAGAGCATCTTGCTGCTCTAACCCTCTTTGCTCAGCCTTCGTAGTTGATCATGGAAAAGAAGTTTTGTTTTTATTATTTGCTTTTTGTCAGAAAGACTTACTTCTTAGTACTCCCCAGCCTTTCCTGCAGAATATTTTCAGAGGCAACGCATTGTTTTCAAACACAGCTTTGATGATTGCCCCTTCCAGCAGGAAAAGAGGGGACTTGTAATAGAATGAAAATGGCATCGGGGGTCTGTGTGAAGCAACGTCAAAGTCAGAACACAGGGCCTTGTGAGGAGGCCAAAACGTTTTATTAATACCTGGATTTGTTACAAACAGGATGGAACACCTCTGATGAGAGATGAAATCACTTTTGTCACCTCAATTAATTTGCCCCCGTGTCCTGTAAATCATTTCACACCACAAATAATTGATCAGAGAGAACAATTTGGGCTGTGATTTAAAGGGAATTAACTCTTAATTAAGTTGGCTTACTTTGGATTTTCATCTTTAGGGAGTACAGCTTGCTAAGCATTCCCAGTACCATCACTTAGTTTAATATTAGGAAAACCCTTGATAAGAGATTAAGGATCTCTTCACATCAAGGACATGGGATTGAAGCACCTGACCTGCAGCCTCCCAGCAGTGCAGAGAGGTCTGGTGTCATCTGGGCGAGCTTCAGATTGTCCTGAAAATCCTTTACAATATTTCTGCAGATGTTGTGTATAAAGCTGCCTGCCTCTGCATTCCTTCCCTTCTATGTTATTGCTATTTATTCTGCCCTGCTCCTGGGTTATTCGCCTGCAGGTGGAGAAGTGTTTTCCCAGGGCTTTAATACAGTGTGGAACATGAGTTGAGGCAATCGGTGTGAGAGGAAACTTCATTCTTTATTTCTGGGGACCGAATGATTAACAGTAGTCATTCTGTACACATGAAGCAGGTGCTGAAAAAATACTTAAATAGTTAACACACATTTACAAAAACTATTTGAGTTGCTAGTTGAAATATTTTGTCTGAGTTACTTTGTGAGGAAGCTACTTCAAAGTTTTTGAGAAACCTAAATGTTGCGATGGCTTCCAAGCTGTTTTTGTAAAAATGTGTAGGTGTTTCACTTCCACGGCTGGGAACTCTGCCTCTTAATTTCTCATTGATACAAAACTGAGTTTTGCTCGCAAATTATTAAAAGCAAATAAATGTATAAGTTGAGGTGCTTGTCAGCCAAAAGCAATGTTTTAATTGTTGAAATGTGGGGGCTTTTTTTCCCTGAAAAGCAATTTAAAACATTTAGGTTCACCAGTTCTTACTCTTCAAAAGTGAAACTAATATCATAGTGAACCATCAGGGAGCACTGTGTTTTCCAGTGCTGAAGGTCTGTTCTCTTTTGTGGCTCTGAAGAGATGGGATGAATTTGTTGGTGATTTTGAAAATGCATCAGGCACTGGTTAGAAACAACTTAAAATGGGGCAGACAGAGAAGGGAGATGTATGCTATGGCAACACTGGTCACTGGCTTCCTGCATCCACGTCCTTGGTGCATCGATACCATTTTATTTGTATGTCCTCCTGTGGGGTCTCCTCCAAAAACTGAGTCTGCTTCTACCACAGGCACCCAGTGCAATCAACTGCAGTGTACGTGTGTTGGCAAGATCAGTGGGGTGCCTTCCTTCCCCAGGACAAGAAACACTGATTGACCTGATGGCTCGATCTGTTTGAGAATGTTCCTTGATTCATTGCTCGAAGTGCTTCAAAGTCAGGAAATGGAGCACCGTGGTCAGCTCCCGTGGTTTTATCGCAGGGGTTGTGCAGTCATGTCATTAGATGAATTTCTGCTTTTAGCCCTTGCAGCTACAGGTTGGAGGCAGGAGAGGGGATTCAGAAGGCTGCCGGGAACTGAAAGCATCGGGAAGGCTCAAAATACACACACCCCTCATGGTTTTAAGATGGTCTTACTGGTTTTTAGGGTCCAGCTTGCAATTTGTCAGTCTGGGGGGTGGGGGGGCAGCATTGATGAAGATACAAAACCAAGTCTGGCTATTTTTAAAGACTAGTTGGTCATGAGGCAGGGGAAAAAGAGGAGAACATTAAGGGGAAAAAAGAGAGAAAATAGAGAAGACCCTGCCCTTGAAATTAAGAGAGTGAGCTGCGTTATCTCTTTGTACTGTTCTTTTGGCGAGGATGTTGTCCTCTTGACTGACAAAGTTCTCGTGTTTCCCTTGGAGTGTATCTGTTCATTAGTGTCTCCAGACAGAGGTAGTTTAGCTTTTAATTAAAATACAATTTTCAGGTGTTTTAGTGTGTTAATGAGACAGCAAAAATGAATTCATTGAAAGAGGAACAGATATCTAGGCCTTACAGCAGTGAAAGTTGGAGCCTCATTAGTAGCTAATTATGCAGAACATAGTATATAAATAGAGCTGTTATGGCATTAAAAACAGCCTCAGTGCATTACCTAATGACATAAAATGTTTACAGTCTGTTCGGAGGATGGTATAATGTCTTCCTGAAGTAATTAATGGCATATTTAACAGCGACACAACTGCAATCACAATTGCTTTGCAGGTACAAGTTGAGGGCAAGGGAATGCACGAGAGTCTTTGAGGAGCAGATTCTTTGCCCGCTGATAAATAAGAGGGTATGAGGAGATGCAGCAGGAACACATGATTTATGCAGGAGGTGAGATAATGTCTCTTTCTGACAAGGACAGACTACATTGGCCTTTATTTGCAGGTTTTCCAAAAGGGAGCAGGGAGACACCAGAGACCCAAAGTGATGCTTCCAAAAAAGGGCTGGTTCCCTGGAAGGACCAAGGCCCATCCTCTGATAACTGAAAAGGTGGAAAGCGTTTTGGAAATCTTGCTTTTCCAGTATAAAAATGGCAAGAAAAACCAATAATACACACAAGGTGAAAAAGAAGGTTTTCGTTCCACTGTGAGGGCCCCCTGATCAGACAGACTCCAAACAATACTTTAATAGCAAGTTCAATGATGTTTTTCATAAACTAAAGCATAGCTGTGATTTTTTGCTCTGCCTAACAAGGACTGCCTGTTTAGCTTAACAAATCTAACACTGGGGAGACATCCTGGCCTGGCACATCAGAGGTGAGATGGGGAGATGTTTATGCAAATAGGGAAGGCCTGTAAAATGATCCGTGCATTAGTCATGATGATTCCAATTACTGCTGTATCGACGAGCAGCCACACAGCCACAGAATCAATTAGTTGTTTAAAAACACAAAAAAAAAGCTATTTCCTGCCTCAATTTGTTCAGCAGTCAACAAATTTAGGTGTTGGGTTTTTTTATTCTGGGAAATTATTTCGTTATGATGACTGAGTTAGAGGCTGGTTAATGCCTAGCTGGGGGTAGGTGAATTGCAGCAATGTCGCTGTCAGTCCAGCGCTTCATTTTGGAATTGTGATGCTCAGTGAAACAGCAGCAGAGAGTGATGGAAACCCTCATGGTGCTGTGGTTGTGTGCTGGCACTGCTGCATGTGTTAATGGCATTAGCAGCTCCGGCGGGAGAGGAGTTAATGAGTTTGTGTTAGGGCAGGCAGAGGAAAAGCTACCCATTAATTGTGCTGGCATTCTGCTGGGTCATTAATGGGAACCAGTTTGTATTCATGAGGCCACACAAACCAAGGGGCCATGTCTATACAGAGATCCAGAAAGGAACATTTTTCTGGATTCTAAAGTTTACATTTCCTATCTATAATCAGGAGGGCAAGCAGGTGACTCAGAAACGTTCCAGATTAAAAGTATTTCTTACACTGTTGCAGATGGTTTCTTATTTTGGAAGCCTGGGATCTTCTTTGTACCTGTACAAACATGATTTGAGAGATGTTTTTTTGCAAAGGAGCTATTAAACTGGGGGAATCACCACTGCAGAGGTATTTAAGAAATGGGTATGATCTTGTATGATTTTTAGGTTATTAACTGGTTGTGTAACACAATATATGGGAAAGAAAAATTAAAATGTCGTGTTTTGTGGAGAAAGCAGATGAGGGATGGAATATTTAATGTTCTTAAAATAGAATATAAAGTGTGCCTAGTGGACAATTTTAAAGCAAGCAATAGAGAATGGTGTATGGAGAGATACAAGTCAAGTGGAAATACAGAAACCAAGGGCAGTTACAGGGGGCCCAGGGGGCCCCCTAAGATATCCATAATTCCTATCAAAACCTGCACACAGAACCTCTTCTTAGATAATAAAATACAGCTTCAAAGCTAACCAGCGCAAGATTTCACATCACATCTCATCAGAGGGACATGTGGAAACAGATGTTCTGTGCCTAAATTAATCCTTAGAATGTTAATTAGTTCATTGTCTTTTTACAGTTTTTTTCTTTTATCTTATTCTTTAGTTGTTTCCTTTATCTTACAAGTGTTCTCTGCTGGTTCCACTGTTTTCACATCGTACTTTTTCTTTTTTTTCACCTGCACCCAGCAATCAGATTTTAATACAGCCCAGGCACAAGGTCCATGGAGGTGTACAGTGCTGTGACATAAAAATTCAGCAGAAGGAAGTGATGGTATATGTTCTTTTCTTCTTTTATTTTTTAAAAGAAGTTTAAAGTTAAGAGAAGTATCCTCACAATTCCTAATCATGCAGGGGGGGAAAAAACATTTTATGATTAGATTTCCTGGCTTACCTTGGAGAACCTGAGAATCCCTCTGAAGCCTTAAGATTTGTATTACTAAACAGGTATAGTTAAACTATTTTATGGCTATTTAAATGCGATGCTTTAGAAACCCTTTACTATCAATTTTCTGCTTTCATTATAAAATAAATAATCTGTATAATATTGTGGTTATTAAAGTAAATTGCTTCATGTATCAGATCAATGATGGAATCAGTTAGTGGAAAAAAAGCTCTGGTAGATTAATCTTGATTATAACATTTATGGATCACAATGGTGTGAGAGACTGTAATGTAGTGGGGCAAATCTTGTCTTTATTTTTATAGCTATTTTTTAATTGAAAATCCTACCTAAGTTGTAATTCAAAGGCTTCTTTTTTCATTTTTTTATTCATTCATATGTTTATTAAGAAAAAATATGCTTCTGTTATATTGTTATGAAGAGTATTAAATTGATTCCTTCCCACCCCAGCAGATAATGAGTTAGTACCTGGACACACAAAGCTGGAGATCTCTTGCCACTGTCTCAGTTTCCCACTGGAGTAGTAGCTGGTATTTTCATTCCTTAAACGCCTGCCCCCTTGGAAGTGTTGCTAAGCATTGCCAGTAATTGCCTGAAGACACAAACCACTGTGGAAATTAGGCATTTATTTAAATTTTTATATTTCATGTAGTTCCCCTTTTGAAGTCCCCCGGTCCTGTCCCAGTCGGTCCTTCCCGTGCCCATCTCTGGCAGGTCTGCCCTAATGAGTTTATTGTCCCTCTCTGTCACCAGTTCTATTCTGCCAGCTCTATGCCCATGGCCTGGCATGGCATGACTGAAGTGGAAGAACCTCAGGCAGACACGGCAAATAAAATCAAGTTCTTGATGATGTCTGAGCGTTGTTCACATGCAAAAGGTTTGTGCTGCTTCTCTTTGGCTATAAATTGATGTGGTGCAGCTGCCGCTGTATGAAATCTCTTGATGTATTTTCTAGCTGGGCTTTTACATCTTCAATTTGTGTCTCCCTGTCTCTCCCCCCCCCCCAACCTTTTTTCCCCGCCCTTTGTTGTTAAATCCATGCAAATATTTCACCCTTTGTGGTGGCTCAGGGACAGTTCCATCTCTCACCTGCTTTTGGTTTGGTTTCTCTCTAGACCCTAGCGAGTCACTTCAGACAGAGGAGTGTTTCTCACACACTTTGACAGTAATGCAGAGCCGAATTGCTCCTCCGAGGTGAAGGTTAGCACAGAGAAGTCAGATGTGTCACAGCCCTCTGCACCGAGTGGAAGGTGATCTGTAGCACCAGTACAAGTGCAGTCCATTTCCTGTGCTTTCTGGCTGGAATTTAGTTAGGATTGTCAGTATCCTCTTCATCTCCACTGTCCCTGGGGCATTTGCACAAAAAAGTAATGCAGTGGGAGACTAACATAAAAACAGGTGCCCGTGTTGTCATCACAGTTAGATGTATGTCCAGAATGAACACAATGCAGAATTTGAAGTGGAAGGGCAAGAAGAGAATAAATAAGAAGTCATCTGCTTTTAGTAAAAAGATGTCCAACTAGAAGCAAAACTAACTACTAAAAAAAAAAAAAAAGAAAATACATGGAAGTACATTACTAAACTCAGTTTCTTTGTTTTGTAAATATCCATTATGCATTCCCTCTCCAGCAGGGAAAATTGTGGAAAACAAAGTGCATGATCCCCTGACTGCAGTGCTGCTAAACCAGGGTGACAGCCTGGCGTGTGCAAGCAAGGGAGGGTGCAGGATTTCCACCATCTCCAATTTCTCGGAGGAGATGGATCAGCCCACCCAAAATCTCAAAGATTAAAGCAGTAAGTGGTGTAAAGGGTTTACAATAATGGAAACCAAAGGAGCTAAGCTGTTGCAGCGCTGTGATTTCTCGGGCTGGTAACCCTGCAGCAGGGCAAGGCTTGCCAAACACTGCCAAACCAGCACCTTCCATCCCCTGTCCAGGGAGCTGTGGCAAACACAGCACAGACTTTGTGACACACACAGGAGAGACTTCACCTGCTTTATGAGCTCTGTAACAATGGGATTAAATGGGCTGGCCCCTAAATGGGAGCAGCAGCAGGATTCCAGCCACAGAGTAAGAGCATTAATCTCGAGAACATAAACTGTGGTATTTTGGTGACATGTAAGTCCTCCCTCTCAAACAGTTGCAACAGGTGTGCAGCCTTCTGCTTGTTTCCATCATATCTGCTTAGGCTACTCTGGCAAACATTTGATTTATTCCTGTATATATATAAAATAAATTAGTATATTTATTTCTGCTGGTTGAGTCATCTGCAAATAAATTGCCATGTCATACTTTCCAGTGAGCATAGCACTGACTCCAACGTTTTGTCAACATTCTTGACTTTGATAAGCAAAAACAGCAATAGGAAAAAGGCCTACAAAAACTGCAGCAGTGAGGTAGAAAGCTCTGAGATAGACTGGAAGTTAATTTCCTATTAAATCTACCTGGATATTTTCATTATTAATTGCCATCTGTAGTTATTTAATTCCTGGATGCCCTAGGAACATGATAAATGGGAGTATGAATGATAAATAGGTTTGTGAGAGAAAGTGGAGCTGATTTCTTGCTTCATTTTTGGCAACATATGTCTGGGGAAAGCCTGTGAATTCAAAGAAGACCTTCACCTACCAAAGGAATGGGAATCAGCCTGGAGAATTTAGAGAAAGCCGAAGACTTTGCATAAATAGATCCTTCATAGTTGGTATGACTAAGCTAAACAACCCAGTGTCTTGGTTAGTAACAGAATCATGTTTTATGGGATATAGATTCCAGTTGTGATAAATACACCTCTTTTTTTAACATAAAACAACAGTGCTACTTATCCAGTCATTACTGGAATTAAATCCATTATGATACAGTTAATAGTGCATTTCCTGTAGTGCTGCATTATCTGAAGTAGTTGGTTTTGTCTTTATTACAAATTCTGTCCCTTTTTAGGGGAAAATTGTTCTCCCAGTCCTCCTTTTTGCTTCTCCTAAAATTGTGAGTTGGCAATAGACAGTATTGATAGCATTTAATGATACTGTCGACTGCTGCTGTTTCACTTAGAAATAAGGCTTGAAGTAATTAATTTTAATGTGTGCTATGAATGTTCGTTTGTGTTTAAGTGTATCCAGGTTGTCCCTTGATATTTCTTAAGTTTCATTTAAACAAGGAGTTTAAACAATGAAGAGGTATGTTCACTTCTGCTATTGAGCCTGTAAATTTATTCCAAAAAACCCAAATAAGTGTATGACAGGTTGGACAACAAAAGCATTAGCAGGCAGTAATCCTGTGCCAGCTCTTTCTCCTTTATTTAAAAATTGGATTTATTGTCTCTGTTTTGTTTCCAGAGGGGTTTACATTATTATGGAATGCTTGTCCCATTACAGAGCCCTCCCTCCAAGACCTGTGTTTCTGTGTTTTATAGAAATCTTCTACATTAAAACTGGAACTGCAGCCCAACCCAGGGCAGCAAACTAGAGAAAGCAAAGGTGGCAGCTTGCATGCATGGGTACCTTACTGCATTTCAGAGTACACACACATACTCCTCTTATCCATGCACGGGGTGGGCAAATAAACCTTGGTGTTCAGTTCAGATCGTCAGACCCTTGAAATTGTTCCCAGCCACAGATCACATCTGCTGCAGTGCTCCCTGCAAGGGTGCTGACCATGGACTCACACAGACTGTGCCTGCTGGAACAGGTTGCTAAAGCAAACAACACTGGAGCCACTGGGATCAATTTTTACAATGCACAGAGATATTCAATAAGTCATTAACAAGATTAATGAACGCTAATAAAAGATGCAAGCTCCTATGCCACATTTTACTCAGCTCACTGTAGCTTAAAATTGCATTTTATGATTTTATTAGATATATTACTTAATTTTTCTCAAACTGGTCATTTTGTTTGGGTTAAAACATATTAAATAGATTCTTTTTTTTCCACAGAGAAACAGGATTTTTTTTTAAAATTATTTTATATAGTGAAGTACCTTTTTAACATAAATAGGTATCTAATCAGTAGCCTGAATCTTCAGTTGTAGCCCATGGGAAGGTATCACTGTAAAAGGATAGCCACAGAAATGCAGCTCAGTGTGCTCCAGTATGGAGAGGAGCAGCCTCCCACTGCCAGCAAACCTGTGCCATGAAACCTTCAGCACAACCTGTCCGGATAAGGTGGAGAGGTGTATTTGTTTCTCCTGGTAACAGCTGGGAGATTTCTAAATCAGAGATGGGAAGTGACTCACCAGCAATCAATAGCAGAATACCAGAAACAAGTTCTCCTTTGCCAGTGATTGAGTGTGAAAGAGGCTTAATAACCATCTTCTTGCATTTGTTTTCTCTCTGACCTTCTTGCTTCTCATCTGATCCGTTTTGGGAGTGTTTAGTCTGGTCTAAATAATTCAAGCTTTGTGCGACATCTGAGAAGCTGCCTGTCTTTCATGTCCTAGTGCTTAGTGCTCTTCCACAGCAAAATTTCTGCTAGGGATTTATTGTAGCCCTACTCCTCTCACATAGCTTTGTAGTAAGATGCCTCTGAAGACTATCATGCTTTAAAAAAAACAACTCAGGAAGCTGAAGAACTCGAGGTAGGAGTAAAAAAAGCTAAGTGGATATAGTGGCCAGTCTTTCAAAATGTAGTTTTCAATGAGTCAGGGTGCTGGGAGTTTGTGATGCATCCTTCTGTGCTCCACTGTGATTCTTCTGAGCAAACTCGAGGCAGAGAAAGTGGCTGTGTCAGAAATTTCTCCTTTTGTGCAAGTTTTATTTAATAACTACCTCGAGTCTTCTTTTATACAGCTTCGCTCTAGAGACCGGATCCAAGATAGAGTATTTTTGTGATTTAAAAGTTAATTTAAAGGACATATAGGGTGTTGCAGCTTGTAGGAATAAAGCTTATTTCTGATTCATAGAAGTTCCAGCTCCTGGATTGATTGGTTTAATAACATTTCTTACTAAAGTAAACTGAATGCATCTTATCCCTGTGGGCTCATGGGATGGAGAGCAGGAAGTTCCAGTCTCTTTATAACTTGTTAGCTTCGACTTCACAAAGGATATCAGAGTGCTCTGCTCTGCAATTATTGTTTAAACACCCAGCCCTAGTGAGGAAAGCCGTGCCTGTTACCCCAGAAAATGCATATATTTGCAGGATAGAAGTGGGCTCTCAGACTCAGCTCTCAAGGCCGTGTGGGTATTTATGGGAGCCATCCCTTTCGAGCAGTTCCTTTGTCCTTGCAGTGTTCTGTCTGTGGGATTGGAGGTCCTGAGGCAGTACTGCAGGAGAGCAGTCTTACTGCCAGGAGAGGATTCATGCACACTTCAGCGAGTTCCTCACTGAGGAGTCAAGTTAAATGCTTGCTTCTCAGTAAAATCTCACCCCCCAAGAGAATTTCTGTCCGACAAACACCTATATTCTTTACCTGCATTCCACTCCACTGTTTTCCTTACGGGGGACAAGGGAGACTGGCTGCAATGATTTAAATATTATGATAAGCCATCTGGGAAAGTACTGATTTGTAGTAAGTGTTATTTATTGTATTCTTCTCAGGAAACCTCTAGAAAAGCCTCTCTTTGATGGATTCTGGGAAGGCCTGTAAGAGGTGATAAATGTGGGCAGTGACCTTCAAACTGGAACTTAAATCTCATTCATTTTCAGCAGAGCACATGCTCCCAAATGTGCTGAGCTTCTGAAAATCTGTCTGCTTCAAGTTTGGACATGAGAGAAACAGGTATTTCATCTTACTGAGAAACAAGCTCCTCATTTGAAAACCCAAAAAGCATTAGATGGCATTTGTTGAGTTTAAAGGGGTAGCTGTTTCTCAGTTTCTGGAATTCATATTTGTATAGTTTTTGTGTATCAGAGGCTGAAGGGAGAGAGAAAAAATCCCATGAAACTTGTGACTTGATAGACTTCTTTATAAATTTTCTATGCAGATACATTAAATTCTCTAATTACAAGATTCAGGAAAATTTATTTCATATTGTACTGAGAAGCAATGAAGGTAAAATGTAAACAAGGTAACATACAATTGTGGTTGATTCTTACCGTGATCTCCTGTACTGGGGAAGAAAAGGTTCTATTGTTTATAAACAAAATTGTTCTCCAGTGGTGCTACAGTTTGGGAACAGAAATCATTAAGAGGCCTTTGTCACTTAGAGAAAGAGAACTTAGGAGTCATTTCGTTAGAATCCTCTGGAAGGCCTTTGAAGAACTCCGAGACAAGCCACAATGGGAGAATTCAAAATGCAGAAACAAAGAGGTAAACAGAAGGGTACAAAGCAGAATGAAAACCCAGGTTGAAAATTATGAAAACCCCCTTTGGGTTCTTGTGGTTTGAGGTCAAGCCCATTGTATGTCTTGTTTTCCAGAAATTTCCCAAAGAACAGTTTGTTTCCATTAAAATACCTCTCCAAGCTACAGTTAGGACGGATGAAGAACACAAAGAACTGCGTGCAGAAACCACCTGGCATTTCGCTCCAGCTTAACCACCTTCCATTGACCTCCGTCCGCCAAAGACCTGGAACCTTTCAGACTGGCACCAATGCTCCCTCCTCCTTGCTGCTCGAAGCACGTGATGTCTCCCTTCTCCAGCCTGTGAAACCTTCCAGAGGAGAGCATGCCTTTGCCTCGAGGTGCTGCCCTTCCACTCCCGTGTGCGCAGAGCTGAGGATGCAGGGGCACCTGTGAACAGCACAGCAATGCCAAGGGCCTCAGCAGGATGGCTGCTTGCCTTCTGATTTATTCACCAAAAAGGTCAGCTCCAGACACAACATCCGTTTGCCACCGCGATCCCGATTTCACCACATCATTTTGTATGCTGCTGAAGCTTTCGGGGTGGGGGGGGGGAAGAAGAGATTAATTAGCTGTTTCAGACTTTGGCAAATATGAAGTATGGTTACAAGTACGCAGGAAAACTGTTCCAGATGAGATTCAGCTTGGTGTCTTACAGGAAGAAGCTTGGGTGAGGTGAGAAAACAGCTAGCTGGAAGGAGAGCCATTATGGGATGGGATGTATACAGTTATTAAGTAGGAGAATAAATCCTTCAGTAAGAGAAGGATACAAAGTGAGTTTATAGCCTAAAAATGTGTTAGTTAATATTTATGATGTGCATCCACCTTTTAGTGTGTTTCTTGGCCGTGTGCTTGGTATCGGCTGGTCTCATACCAAGTGCAAATGATACTATCAAACCAAGTGATTAATGCCCATTTGAGACAATTGGAAGGCTATTTCCAGCTTTTACGGCGCTGGTTGGTGTACAGCAAATCAGCACAGTACACGAGGTACTCTGCTAACAACACAGATAGGTGTTTTATTGATCTCCCCCTGTTCCACTTCACTAGATGTGCCTCTTTTCAGCCAGGCAGAGCACCGGGATAATCAAGTAAACATGCGGTGATAGGAGTGCACGCAGCCAGGCCTGGTGAACTCACAGAAACTCTAAAACTTAGGGCAAAGAGAGGAAGAACAGGGAGAAAACCCCACATTTCTGAGGTAGTGAGGTTAAAATCATTTAAAGGGAACTGAAGACCTAGAAATAGGAGCTGCCTTTTAAAATGGCAGATACGAATCGTACTCTCAAATTAAAAGACAGATCTTGAAATGAGAGTTGTATGTTCCAAGCCGTATACACGCCCTTGAAAATGCTCACCCAAACTGACAGATTTTGTGGTGCAAAAATAAAACAAGAAGAGAGAATTAATGAGTGGAATGGTGAGAATTGAAGGGCTTGTGTCTGTATACATTTTCAACACTTTTCTACTGGGAAAACAAATGCTTTCTGTATAAAAATATAACTAACTTGGTAAATATTGAAAAAACATTAATGTTTGAGCTGGCTGGAAACACAAAAGGCTGTGATTAATATCTGATTAATTATTAAATAACAACTTTAGTACTATATTTTCCCTGTAGACATAGTTGGTATAACATGTATTAAGATAATTGAAAAGAGTGTGTCTATGTACAAGAATATATATATTATCCAAATGGATTCAATTAAACCCCTATCAACAGTCAGTGCCTCAAAAATCAGGAAATAGCTGATATTAGCAGTACGAGGGCATATTTAATTTATTCCCATTTGGATTGTGGTAATACTAATTTATTCTGTAGAAAATATCATAAGTGTACAGCAATTTTACAGTAAGTTGAAATGCACAAAGGGGAATGAAACCAATTAAAAGAGCAAAAGAGTAAAACAAAAGGCAATGATGAACACTTTGCTCAGGAAGTGGCCTCGTTCTAGTATCTCATGATCAACTGCTGGATTCGGTATTTATATTTTCCTTAACAATCCTCTGGAAAAAGCAAAGGGAATATTAATTAAATTATTAATTAAATTCAGAGTTCATACTGCATTGTGAAGCACTAAGATAACAGTGCAAAGAAATAAATCCTTTAAATGAGACTCAGTAAAATAAGACGCATTATAATCCATGAATTTCTTTATTATTATCACATCATGGAAACCACTTATGTAAATGTGCCTGGTGTATCTGATCAGTTGACAACATAAGAGTTGCTGGGAAGCATTTTTACCCCCTTTTTAAAGAAAGAGATTTAAGACATGGAGATACAAAGTTATTAGCCTTTGTTGGATTACTGCAGGAGGAATTTCTTCAGGAGCGTGCATGTTTTGATAAGAATAAGCCAAATTTACTCTAAAACCTACATTGTGATAAAGCCTCTCACAGAATGGTGTATGATATGCAACAGCAATTCAGTGCTTCCAAGATTAAAATATGCCACTCCTTTCACTGATACAGAAATATAAGTTTGAAGTTTAACATCTTGTTCATGTTAATTGGGAGTAAAATTTTGACATAGATGGTTTGCCTGTTCAGACCATTGATTTTCCATCATGACCGTCAGAACACTTAAATTTAAGGAAAAAGAGAACAAATGTGGTGGTGGTGTTGTTTCTTGGGACTGACTTGTTTTGTTCTTTGTTTTCATAAGGTGCTGCTGCTCCTCTGGCCTGGCTCTTAATGACCTTGAAGTGCTACTAATGTTCATGGATCAGACTTTTTCATGCAGATAACTGGTTGGTAAGGAAATTACTTGAATGTACCAAATTGATAAATACTGCACCACTCCTCTTCCTTTGAATCCTGCAATACTGCCTGACAGAGCTTTCCTTTCCCACTTAACCTCCACCACTTTGCCACCCCAAATCCTTTAGGCACAAGAGTTTAGATCTTCCTGCCACAGCACCCAGGTGAGTTCAGGTGTGTTTTGCCAACACCTCAAATACCAGGAGCTGTTTGTGTCAAAGGCATTGAAAGCCTTCAGTGATTTTCACAGGGAAAAGCAGTGCCTAATCACAAAGCTATGGGGAAAATTACCTTAAAAGATGTGTACTGCAAGATCCAGTGCCTTTGGTGCTCACAGAAGGTCACCAAATATGCAAAATGAACACACATTGGAAATTATGCTTTTATGAGAAGTACTGGATCTGAGAATTACTGAAGTAAACTGGTGTGAGGGGAGAATTTCTGTATCAAATCAAAGTATTGTAAGTCAGTATATGAAGACAGAATGTTCTAAGCTGTATTATAAAATTTCAATTAATAGTATGCCATAATGAAGCTGTGAGTAAAACTGCTCCAGTAGCAACTGTAATTATTCCAGAACTTAAAGGAAAAAGCCCTTGAGAGACAATCTTTGTCAGGCACCTCGGACAATCAGGAACCCTTAACTGCATTTTTTATCAGCTGTACAGTCCATGGGTGGGGATGGTTTCCAGGCAGGTGCAGATTTTTTTGAGATATGTGTACAAAGCATTTTTGAATGTGTTGTGTGAATAGTCAATTTAGTAGTTAGTCAATAATGCTAAAAAGGGTGATTAAATAAAGGTGCTGGTTGGGTATAATTGGCACAGCTGCTCATGGCTCAATTTCAGATATTGTTTATTTCATGACAAACGCATAAGACAGAATGGAGCTGGAGGATTTGGATTACAGGAACTGCCTCACCAGCACTGTCTTGTCACAAGTAGAACAGGGGGAAGAATTCCTTAACCAAGCAAAGCAAACCATTGCAGCATCCCAAGATGCTTCTCAGGAGCAACAAGCCTTCAGGCTTGTATTTCTCCTCCTGGCCTGGCAGAGGCAGGCTGGGGCTGTGACTGGAACCCCAGGTTGAGTCTGAAGCTGAACAGATGAGACTGGTCTGGCTGCAGTGCCCTGCAGAGAAAAGGCATCTCTGAGCCAGCCCAGCCTCCCACAATTAGTGCCCGAGCTCCATAAATATCCCATTCTGTCAATGCTGCTGTGACCATCCATGTGTGAAGCCATAAGCTGCTCTGGATGCAGATCATAAATGAACTGATAATATTAACTGAATGTGATGTAAATCAGGGCCCTTTAGAGCTCCTCGGTGAGCAGGAGTCGATACCAAGGAAATTGCAAAATTTCAGGTATTTTTGCTCTGATAAATAAATTGATTACTTTGGGCTCTTAGGGGAGGAAGGGTGGCACAGCATTTCCAGTAGCACTGGAGTGAAAACCTGCAGATGTGCTTTTCACCTTACTCTGTTACACAATAGTCACAGTACCTGTGACTTCTGTTTGCCTGAAACTTGCTCTGTAAACGCAGTCTGGGTGGTTTGAGATCCTTACAGTCTGATTTCCATCAATGCTCATCATTTGCAGGCACGGTACATATATCCTGGAGATATATCCTACCTATGATAAATAAACAGAAATATTTATAGGTAATAGTTTGGGGATTAAAATAGCTCAGCTTTTCCATCCACATTTCTGTCTCCACTCCCTGCTGGAAAGCCCACCAAGGTCAGACTCTGGATTTAGGCAGCCAGGTTAGACATCTAAGGCTGGGTAAGCAAACGCTCCTCATGATGGAACTTGAATGTGTGATAACCATAATAATGACTGAAGAAACACCAATGGACTGGGGGTGAAACCTGCCCTTGGCCAGTCTCATTGATGCACCCCTGGCTGGTGCCCTGCACTGCCTGTGCTGAGGCTCCCAGTGCTTTTCATATCCAGGTGGCTGAAGCTTGGCAGCAACATTAGGAATTACTGCCAAAAATTCCAAGGCAGGGAGGGATGGCTTTGGGAATGGTAAAACCTTGTTTGTGATGTTAAAGTAACAGCTGAGAGAAAGGACTTGCATTTTATTAGGGTTTATTGTGGTCCCCATCTGTTCTACCCTTTGCACTATACACCTTCTTTTTGTGTTCTGGTTCTGATTGTAAGGAGTTTTCTGAAAGGCTTTGGAGAAAAAAATGTGTGGATAAAATGAGGACACATGAAAGTAAAAGCTTAGAAAGAAGAAGTGGGTTTTCAGTCAGAAAGTTTAAAGAATTGCAGAAGGGAAAAAAGAACAACAAAATAATCCCAAAATACAAAGATATTTTGTTAATGACAATCTTTTTATTTCTTTAAGAAAATTCTTCAGACTTAGTGATAGCTCTTGAAAGCAAGGAAGATCAGAACTTTTCTATTCAGAGTGATTATGTAATAAAGTTGTTGAATATACATTCAAATCACTGTCACATAGTTCTGTTGAGACACAGGAGCTTCCTTTATTCAGGTAGTGAAATAAGCTGTCCTTGTTTTCAGGACCTGACCCAAACCTAATTACAACCAAAGGCAGAACTCCACCTGCTATGGAGTGCTACTAAGTTCACTTAAAACGAGTTTTGGGCAGAAGATTTCAGTCAAACGGATGTGAGCAAATGTCAGCGAAGAGGAAATGTTGGGACTCCGTGGTTCAGAAGTGTCTGCACACCAGCACTGCATTATTGTTGGCAGCTTTGTCACAAATCGGGGGTGAACCCCTTCTGAAATGTGCATTCCCTGAACAGTGGGGTTTGAGGGCCTGTCAGAGAAATCCACCCTTTAGCAGCATTTAAATCTGTCCCCAGCCTTCAACAGGTCTGAAATCTCTGGGGGGGGACTAAACCTTCCCCTCAAACGCTGCCCTTAGGAGGAGCTTTCCCCAGGAACTGATTTTCTGAAACACAGATTGTAAATGTGCAGAAAAACAGGAAAGTGTCTTTTCTTCCCATGTCCCGAGCCAGAGCAATTAGAAAGCCATGGATGTGTCCCAGTTCTTGCCCGGGAGCCCTTTCCCTGCCCGTGGTGTCCTGTGCCAGCCCCATTTCCAGCCGTGGGCTGGCGGCAGCAGCAGCAGCAGCAGCAGCGGCTCCCTTTGCGGGGATGGACCTCGGGAGCTGCTCTCAGGGCTTGCCAGGGGGGTCTGGCTGTAATGAAACACAGCAAAGAGAAGGGAATGTCAGCCCAAATGCGGGGAGCCAGGCTGGTCTGGGGAGGCTGCACAGAACCGGTTCTTCACCAGACTGCAGGCTGATCGGGATCACAGAGTGCCAATTTGGGGATAAAAAGAACCAAAACACCTCATGTGGGGCACACGAAGCGGCTGGTTTTGCTGTGCGAGGGGCGGAATGGGTGTGATGGGTCACCCTCCGGAATGGCATTGTCCACTGGGAACAGCGAATGCTCCCGCTGACACTGGGGTGGGCAGAGAACCTTCTGGATGAGGGCGGGACTCGGGAGGAGCAAATGCTCTGCCATAGCGGGAGAGGGAGGGGCAGGGCTGGGCCACACGTGGACATCGGGGTGGGGACACCACGTAAGGGAGGCGATCGCTGCAGAAATGCCCCGAGGGACAAGGAAGGCGCCATTTTGGCCCTGAGGGATGAGGAAGGCGCCATTTTGGCCCCGAGGGACAAGGAAGATGCCATTTTGGCCCTGAGGGAGAAGGAAGACGCCATTTTGGCCCTGAGGGACGAGGAAGGCGCCATTTTGGCCCTGAGGGACAACGAAGACGCCATTTTGGCCCTGAGGGACAAGGAAGACGCCATTTTGGCCCCGAGGGATGAGGAAGACGCCATTTTGGCCCTGAGGGACAAGGAAGGCGCCATTTTGGCCCCGAGGGAGAAGGAAGGCGCCATTTTGGCCCTGAGGGATGAGGAAGACGCCATTTTGACCGAGGGATTTTGGATGCCTTAGACAGAGAACGTAGAACTGGCACATTAAACCATCAGCCAGGGAGCCCGTACCATCCGAACGCTGTCTTAAAGAACATTAACAAACAGTCCTAGTCCGGCTCTTCTTCTTCGTCACTCGGCTCCGTTAATCCATTTCATTGTTCCTTTTCCACGTGGCTGTTGAGTCGGAGGAGCTGCTGTGGTGAATGTCCTGGCTCCAGAGCGGAAAGGGTCCTCAGGAAGTGTGGACACAAAATGTATAGTGGAGTTTACAGCTCGAAAAGGGGGAAAACTGCCCTTGAAGGAGTCACTAAATGTGAACTGATTCGGTGATTCCTGCCTGAATCGTCAGCAGGTGTTAATGAACAGTGTGAGTGTGTGAGGGGCAGCTCCTGAAATCACCCCGACTTCATTTGTCACTGAAACAGGGCTGGACACTGATAAAAACCC
>VWZF01005681.1:0-65066 GCA_013396755.1 Sclerurus mexicanus
CTCCACTCACCATCACTCTCTGGACCCAGCCAACTAACCAGATTTTTACCCTGTGAACAGTGCACCAACCCAAGCCATGGGCAGCCAGTTTCTCCAAGAGAATGCCGTGGCAGACAGCAGAAAGGTTTTACTGATGTCCAGGTAGACTACATCTACAGCCTTTGCCTCCTTTGCTTGGGGTTTTAACTTGTCATAAAAGGAAATCAGGTTGATTATGCAGGACCTGCCTCTCCTAACCCCATACTGGCTGGGCCTGAACCCTTGGTTGTCCTGCACATGCCACGTGGTGGCATTCAGGATGATCTGCTCCATGACCATCCCCAACACTGAAGTCAGGCTGACTGGCCTGTAGTTCCCTGGATCCTCCTTCTGGCCCTTCACGTAGAAGAGCTGATAACTTTCAGTCAACTGGGACTTCTCTGGTTATCCATGACTGCTGACAAGTAAGTGCTCACTTCCACTAGCTCCCTCAGTACCATTGGATGTGTCCCATTCTGTCCCATAGACCTGTGTGTCTAAGTGGTGCAGCAAATCACTGTTTCCCCTTGAATCATGGGGAGTTCGTTCTGCTCCCTGCCTCTGTTTTCCATGTCAGGAGGCTGGGTACCTGGAGAACAATTGGTCTTACAAGTAAAGACTGAGGCAAAGAAGGTTTTATGTAAATCAGTCTATTTCTCATCCTTCATCATTATGTTTTCCCCTGCATCCAGTAAAGATGGGCGATTCTTCTTGGCCCTACTTTTGTTGCTAATGTATTTACAGAAACATTTTTAATTGTTTTTTACAGCAGTAGCCATATTAAGTTCTAGTTCGGCTTTGCTCCTTCTGATTTTCTCTCTACATAACTTCATGACATCCCTGTTCAGCTGAGTTGTCTGCCTCTTTTAACCCAAGGTCATAAAGTCTTCTTTTTTTCCTGAGTTGTAGCCACAGCTCTCTATTCAGACAGGCCATTTTAAGGTGTCTATACATGTTGGTGAAATCAAGCACTATAATGTCATGAATGGAGAAGGTACCACAGTAGCTTTAAACACATTTCACTCTACTGACCCTAAGTTGCTCATTTCTGGTGCCTACTGTAACACAGTTATGAAAAAAAGCATTCATTTGGGATGGAGAGGTTGGTTTCTGGACTACATACGTCTTATGACTGCCTGAAGTATGGGGTTATTTTCTCTTTTTGTTTAAGCATGTATTTATTTACAGAGGATGAAGCAGATCTGTAAGAAGACTGTGAAAGCAATACTAACTTTATAACATGATGTGAAAAACACTCAAAACCACATTTCATCCCATTCATGAGTTCAGCAGACCAGAGGAGGTGGAGCTTTCTCATAATCAAATGAGTGCCTTCACCATCAAGCCAACAGTGATACTGAAGTCATTAGCTGCCTTTTTTTTTTTTCTTTCCCACTGAAGTTTTAATCTTTCTCCTGTGTGGAATGGGAAAATGTTAGTGAGACAGGGGAAAACTGTTGACTGTTGCAATCTCTTGATCAGCTGTTCTCTGATGAGAGAAGAGTTTGTCATCCTCCAGTCAAGATAATGGAAGTGACAAAACAGAGCTGGCTCTTGCAGATTCTGGGCTCACAAGGAAAGGAAGGCAAGGCATTTACTGATATAACTCCCCTGCCTATCAAAGGCTGCAAAGGTAAAGATGAATAGCTGGCGTGTATCGATGTACGTATAGGCTGAGGCAGAACAAAAATGTTATTGAGGCCTCTGCATTCAAATCTATAAAACCAAGCCTGGCTGCTTTTCTCTGCAGCTATATAAAAAGAAATGAAGCACTAAACTATCAAAAAAAAAAAAAAAGAGAAAAAAAAGAAGAGTAGTAAATTTTTAGGAGGAATGAATTTTTAAATTCATTCTCCAGAGCAGTCATTTCAGTGAGGAGTACATAGACAGACTGATATGCTGCCCTTGTAATATAATTTGGAAAAACAAAATCATCTTTAATGAGCTGCAGCTGAGCAAATCATTATTCACCTCAGAGTTCTTTTTATCAAATTATATTTTAGCCAAGCACTTGCAAAATTGTGAATAACACTGCTGTGGAAAAAGTAGAAACAAAATTATAGTATAAGCAGCAGAAAAGCATTTTTATGGCTATGTTATTAGTTTGATATGTAAAGATTCACCTGCACAAGTTCCCATGCTCCTTCTTAAGTGCAAATATTTTAACATCAGTGAGAAAATTCATATGCAGATTTTTCCTTCATAACTCTCAAGAGTTAAAAGATATTTTAGTTTTCCAACTTTCTCTTTCTCATAAAAAGCCACAGGTTTTGCAGGAATGCATGTTATACCACTCAGATTGGCAGTGTTCAGCTCTGGCGCCCCCAGCGTAAGGACATAGATCTGTTGGAGCGAGTCCAGAGGATGGCTAAGAAGATGGTCAGAGGGCTGGAGCACCACTCCTATGAGGAATGGCTGAGAGAATTGGGACTGTTTAGCTGAGGAGAAGGCTCCAGGAAGACCTTCCAGCACGTTTTTACAAGGGCATGTAGTTATAGGACAAAGGGAAATGGCTTTAAATGGAAAGATAGTACATTTAGATTAGATATTAGGGAGAAATTGTTAACTGTTACTGTGGTGAGGCAGTGGAAGTTGTGAATGTTCCATCCCTGGAAGTGTTCGAGGCCAGGCTGGACAGAGGTTTGAGCAATCCGATCTTGTGGAAGGTGTCCCTGGCCATGGCAGGGAGGGATGGAAGTAAATGACTTGCAGCGTCATTTCCAACCCAAACCATTCTATGATTGCAACAAATTAGTACCTTATTTTTATCATGGCAATTTAATGTAGAGTTTCATCATCCTGGTTAGAAAACTGTGCTACATAGATTAACAAAATGGGCTGTATAAGTAGGGGTTTTCTGATAATGTTGGACATGACCTTCAGAAACAAAGTTTTGAGATGACAGGCTTTAGCTTCAGTCATTATTTATGAGCATAGTACAAATCTCTTCCAAACTAGAGCATCCAAAAGACATGTAGAGAAAATCTCACTTTAGGCAAAAGGGCTATTCCAGTGTGTGGTAAGCCAGTGATACATTACTAATACTTTTAAACAGATCCCTCACAGATTTTTTTTTTTTTTGGGTAATTCAATAAATCCTAGTACTTAGTATGAATGGATAACAGAGTAGAAGATAGAAACAGCTGCATATGTTCAAGTATTTTCTCAATTTTCACAAAATCAGCTTCTGATACTCTGTGGTGAGATCTTATTCATTAATGATATTCATTTTAAATGGTCATAAAAGCTTCAATATTCAATTCCTAAAGAGCTCATAAGCTATGAAAACTCATTGCTGTTCCATACTTAACTATTCTAATCTCATTTTTATTTTCTGCATTGACTCCCATTCATGTCTTTTGTTTCTTGGGTTTTAGATTTTGGGCAGCTGGGGAGGATGTGAGTGGATTCTAGTTTCAGTTCAGATTTTCATTTTTGTTTTGTTTGTTCTGATGTTTCTTCTCATTTAGGTGCCTATTATCTGTAGGATGGATTAAGAATAGATGAAGAAGTCTTTACCTATGCCTCTCAGAAGCAGAATAATATAGGATATTCCCAATGGTAGGGTCTAGCTTCCTAGTCTTATTGCTTGTAGTGTACCAAATTTGACAGGCTTCAAGAGAGTTTGAAAGTAAAACTAACTCTTATTTGAGGCACGTCAGTGACTTTCTTTCTTGGATACCATCTGAAGTAGGCCTGTGGGCTCCTAATCACTGATTCGATTCTTGGTCATGCAGTCCCTCATATTCAATCACAGTGTAAATAGATTTCTTTGTCTCAGGAAAGACTTTGCCCTCTTTATCAAAAAAAAGAAAAAAAAAAACAAAAAGAAACCAAACTGCACCTCAGAAGACACTAGTCCAAATTAACCAAGTACTAGCTAAAGTAAACAATTCTACGTAAAATAATTAGGCAGACTATTTTCTGCTTCCAAATCAAAAGAAGATAATTAGCAATGAGGAGCATACTTCATAATATTATACAGACTAAGTTTGGGTCATTAGATCATCATCTAATCTGCCTTTCTTCATATAACAGTTCATTAAGATAGCAAGAAATGCACTTTAAAGAGATTAAAATACATTAGTTAGAGCAAAGGAGTTCAGTTTTCAGAAAACAAAATTATATGCAAAGGGTAGAAAGGGAGAATAGGCTTTAGGAACTTCCATAATTTCTGCTACAGCAGTAATTGATTTGGCAAAATCATCTGAAAACCCAAACCATGTCTATGTAACAGAGGGGAAAAAATCCTCCCAATTCTGAGAATTTAATCTGGAATTAGAGAAAGAAAGGAAATTTCTCCCTGTTAACTAAAATTTGGTGATCAGTATATGACCAAGGTCTAGCCAGAAGGAACTGATTTTATGAAACCTTATGACTTGACTTCATCTGTATTCACAATAAAAATGACACTTGGAAGAATTTCTTTGTTGTTATCTCCTCTTCCTTGAGAACACATTTAACAAATTGCACATAACTGGGCAAAATATTCCTTCTTAGCTGCAAGGATGACTGGTAGCAGTTCTGAAACACCATGCTTGACTAAGAACATCTTAATGCAAAGCTGCAGGTACTGCAAGCACAATGCAAAAAAAGTAGAAAAAAATCTGGTATATAGTCTGTGATGTTTGGTTTTTTCTGTTCATCAAGTTATTCTTTGATCCTCTAGGTTATCATTCGAGAAGGCAAAGCATACCTATTCATCACTTTGCATTTTCTACTTACAGTGTTTTAGGAAGAATAATCTTAATTAGGTTCTTTAAGTATTATTATTAGAGCTAAGCACATAATTTCCCAAAGGTTTATTGCATGGATTTGGGCATTTTTGTCCCTTAATATGCTCAGTGAATAAATTTTTATATTAGCCAACCAGCTGTCTAAGCTGGTCAAACAGTATTTGCTGAATTCATTTGATGACTGATTTGTACCAAATGATGGATAAATTATTCATGACTAATTGGTTCCATTATTGAAAGAGATCTAATTGTCATCCCTAGTTTTAAAAGGAACCTGTATTCCATAGTGCATAAGGTAAAATAAACTAAGAGAAGTGCATGCTGTACACTTGTGCCATAGTTGAAGTGAATCATCCTATTAACTGCTTTTACTCAAGCTCCTACACATGGTATTGTGTAGGGCACTGCGCCCTTGCAAGATGTAAAGTGACTGCTGATCTTCACAAGTCAAACCATCCCCCTTACTATTTCATCATGTTCAAGTGCATAAGTCTCTTCAGAGGCCCTGTAGTTAATTTTTCACCATCTCAGGGGTTTTCTGTGCTGTCCTATGGAGAGGTAGGAACATTAAGAAGGAAGAGTGGCTAGACACTAACTCAGAAGACTAGAGACAAATTTTCTGCTTAATTGGTCTCACTCAGTTCCCCATCAACAAAAAACGGAGATGTAGCGCAGACTGATCTCAAGCATACATTGAGGGGATATATTTAAGATTGTGAATTACTCTGAAACTTTTGGAATAGAATATTAAGTATAATAATGACATATCTATCAAAAAGTGGTCCATGAATCTGGCCAATATCACTGAGGCAATGGAAAACCCTGCTTTCTACTGAAGTTCCATACCCTACACCTAAAGTGCCAGGGTGTGCCTATCCTGAATAGAGGCAGTAAGTCTGCCTGGCACATTCTGTAAGTGACTGGAGAAAGAGCTAAATTATTCATGGCACTGGGGGGTTATGAGCAAAGTATATTATCTTTAGCATTATGGGTGTAGTTTTAACTTTACTGACTCCTCATCTTTGCAAATAGTCTTCCAAATGGATTTTGAGATCAAAAGATAGTGCCATTTTAGCATGATTTACAGAGCTACCATACTGGTCTCAATATAAGCCTTGAGTCAAGCTGAAGAACACACAGCACTAGCTGGGTTTCTGCTACTCTAATACTGCTTATTAAGGGTTGAAATTTGTCCCATGTCACCTCCAGGTGAGAAATAGGGAAAATTGTAAAAGTACAAGAAGCTTTGTGCAGGAGGCATTGAACCTACTGTAGTTACATACAGTAAGGAAACAGTATTCAGGGGTCAATCACCTGTGGTTATGTGGTAAAATTCTACACTATATATAGCAAAGAATTCTGGTTCCCTCAAGTTAAACTCTTTATCCCTCCTCTGTCCCAGAAAACTGTGCTTTTATTGCTTGCTGACAATGGTCTCTCTGCTATGCTATTCTCTAAAAGACGGTAGGCATTATTTGGGAGGGTGCTCACTGTTACGGTCTTAAATGATGTCAGGGAGCATGCTAACAGATACACAGTTAAACAGTGAGATGGCTACAAGGACAGTTTTTAAGCTTGGGCAGTCACCCTGTTTAGTTTATTTACTAGTATAACTGTAAGCTTCCAGTCCAGCACGTGTGTAGCCGGATTAGCAGGGTCTGTGGCCAAGACACTATTCTCTGGCTCCCATCATATGAAATGCTTTTCTTTAGAGAGTATTTTCTTAGGCACAGCATCAGGTGAATTCTACTGTGTGATTTCTGGGCTGGTTCTGGATCATAAGTGGCTTGTTTGGAGGGCAAAGAGACAGACACTTGTCTGTATTCTGTGCTTTAACATATTAAATATTGTATGTATATACATCAATGCTTTAAATCAACTTCAGAATTTTTTTTTTTTTTAAGGCTATGCACCTGCTTTTCTTTTATGTATTTCAGATAAAAAATGAAAAGAATTCAGCTCGGATTCAGATTTTATGGGAACATTCACAGAACTGAGTGACACCCACCCCAGTTCTGGTCTGAGCTGGTAAAATAATTTTATTGGTAAGTTAAGCACACTGAGGCGTCTCATAAATGCTTTCATAAGCACACATATTTATTATAGCAACACCGTCTGTCAGCAACTTCCTTATAAAGCCCTATTTTCAGGGATTTATGGAACTGACATATGTATCGTAGGGGGACAAGCCTACATTTGCAGGGCGATGACCTTATAGGTCTTTACCTCTGTTTTCTCTGATTCTTTAAATATGCTGTGTTGTTCACTTTGAGAAGCAATAAGACGTAAGATAAGATAGGCCAGTTTTCTTTGCGAACAGCTCCCAAGCATAAAAGAAATCCACTTTTCTCCTTAAATTTGTATGCTTATAAAATAGACTCAAATTCTGTGCAGCATATGTTTAGGTGCTTGTGTAATTTTGAAGGAGCTTTACCTATTTTTAAATGTTCTTTGGCAAAAAGAATGTTCCAAAATATGGTCTAATCATATTTAATATTTTGAAAAATTAAATATAGAAGAAAAGATAAATCTGATCTGGGCTAGAAATGCCTTCTTTTGTTCAACAATGATGCCTTCCTGCTGGAGTTGGAGCTCTTGAAAAATTATCAGTGCCTCACCAAAAGTTAGCCAGTTAAACCACAGAACAGCATGAAACAACATTTCCCACTGTCTGAGTTGCAAACGAGCTTAGACATAATACATGCAGCCATTGTAAAAGAATAAAATACCAAAAATATTAAATACAAAACAGTTACAGTCAATGTGTTTTTTGAGCATGACTGTTAAAAGGAAAGACAAACATGCAGACAGCTATATAAAATAGGAAAGTTTCTATGTAGCAGGGAAAATTCCTTTGACAATCTATTCTGCTTTATTTTAAAAGATATTCTTTATTCAACCTTCCCTGAAACTGAATCCTAGGCCTCATTTAAGTTGGATCTAATGAAACAGAAATGCAGCTCAAAGGAATTCATCAAAATCTTCTCTAAGTAGCAATACAGATTTGAGGGAGGACAGCCAGGCTATTGCTTTTTAAGTCACCAAAGATTTTTAAACCTGTTACAAAAATGTTGTACTTAGTTTAGAGGTTGAGAAGTTATAAAGCACAGGGATGTATTAGTGTCCCTCTGATGAATGATAAATGGAGCAGTGCCTTTGGAAAAGGAGACAGAGTAGTAAGAATGTCAGTAAAATATATCATGCAGGCGAAAACCATTGTCCATGAGAACTTTCAAAGGCACACTTTCCACTATAGTATTAACCTGCTAAATGCTTCGACTATGGAAATAAGAGTGTCATGGATATACTTAGCATATACCATGGAGGTATATTTCTAATTCACGATGTATTACATCTATGCAGATAAACATATTTATGCAGTAGATAAACGTATAATGCATAGGCCTTGCAAATAAACTATTCATTAGGCATACTGAAAAAACCCCCTAATATTTCAGTTATTTTACTTTTTCCAAGACACTGCAATAGCTTTACCCTATAATCATTTCCTATTGTTACATTCAAAGGTGAAGTTCTAAATTTGATAGCAAAAAGAAATATTGTTCCTGGCTTCTTAAGTCTGCAATTAAAAAATTCAGGGTATTACAAAATCCTCATAAAGTCACTCGTACAGAAAATCTCATTTATTTCTATCTCATTTTCTAATAAACCAAAATATATCTTACCTCTGCAAAAATTACCCCTATAAAGATTTCACACAATGGACATGAAAGAAGGGAATTTGATTCATTTTTCCACTTCTACAGTAAGACAAAGGTTATTTCACAAACATCAGGAATATACAAGATCCAAATACTACTCATTAATAAAAATTATTCTTTCTCAAGTCTACTTTCCTTCCAGCATTTCTTATCAGAAATCTAATAGTAAATAAGTGGTTTTTTCACACCAATAATTAGTAATGAATAAACAGAGCAAGTACTAAAGCTGGCTTTGCACCTACTGAATGCTGCAAGTGTCTGTACTCATTTGATATGCATCTAGCAAAGCTTGGATGTTCCCAAAAGGCCACTCCATGAACACTGAGAGAGCAGCGTCTGCTAGTGGTGCCTGTAAGACAGAAAATATTTATATAAGTGAGAGCAATTGGAAACAATGAACCTTATTTAAACTATATACCATACTATTTTAAAAGCACACAGAGAAACAGTTTCATGCAATTATCATCAGTATATGGAGATTAGTACAAGATTTCAAAACACATTTCAGTGTTTACTTGATCACTCTTTAATCATTTTTTTCCCTAATTAAAATTTTTTATGTTTTGCTTCATTTTCATCACTTTGCCTGATAGGTCCAGGTAGCAAAAAATTGATTTCTCCTCAGCTTTTTCACTCTGGATATAATGCACATGTGAATGTTTATACACACAGATAGATCCCGTGCATATATGTAAGCTATAAGAAACAATATATGTACATATGTATACATGAATGCATATGCATAACTAAATATGTGGGTTTAGTATAGATATATTCACATATATACAATCTTATATGAGTCTAGTAATGATTGGTCTAGGACACAATGCAAAATTTTACTTCCATTTTTATCATCATAACATTGCAAAGTAATACTGTACCTGTGGCATTGAGAGGACATCGATTGAATGCCATGTCCCCAGCTGGGGTCCTTTTCCACACCATTGACATCAAATAGTCTTCAGGACATATTTCATAAGGCGCTGTCATTTATAAATGAGAATTTAAATAGAAATGTTAACATAAAACAGATACTTTATATCAAAAAGGTAAGTGTTCAATTTTATCCTACTTTTTCCTGAAATGTTTACATTAACATAATTTGGTTTAATTTTAAGTTTGAAGTACAAAAATGCAAAAATGAGAACCCTGCCATTTTTGGATATTGGTCTTTGTGATAGTACTTATCTCATATAACCTGTGCCTTTATTTTCTCCAGAAAACAAGCACTCTTTAGGTTGAAGTTGCAATGTTAATAGATTTCAATCTCTCCTTCTCGCTTTGTTTTGATCAATAACATAAAGTATCTGTCAGAAGATGATGATACTTAAAATGGGATAAGCTATAATGCTTATTTTACATTAAAATTTGTAAATATTTTTCTAAAATTGAATCTGTATGTCAAAGAATCAGTTCTGAAACCACAGCTGAAACATTAAATGTGTTGAAGGTGCTAAATGAGAGCTGTATATTCTGAAGACCAAAAGGCAGGTTATTTCTTTGAAATGTGTTTCAGTACAAGTTAGTAATTAAGCAAGTATAGTCAATAATGTGGGACTGAGTGGCTATAAAACAAAATAACCTTTTACTGCTTATCACAATACCATTTAAAGGGAAAAAATATTGTCACAATTTTGTAGTAACAGAATTGAATGGGGAAAAAAAGCTTCAGCAAGTTCTTCAAGTTTTATTTTCCTTTTGTTCTTTGTATTTTACTGTAGATACCCAGTTTATGATTTTTGAGTAAATTAAATTAACACAGAAAACATCTGGCTGAAGTCATCACACAACTTAGAGCAGTGACATGTGAGTTACTGAATCTAATTCATTCCAAGCTCAGTAGAGAAAAGCCAAGGATTTTTTATTATTATATGTATTCCTGGAAAAAATATGTAACCCCACTGTATTACAGCAAAGTGGTTACAAAGCAAGAAAAGAAAAAGGAGAAAGGAAATTTAGTCTAGCAGATGGTGTGATAAGGCAGAAGGTAATTCAATGATTCAGCCATGGTTGCATGGGAAATCTCTAGCAGAGGCAGGGACAGACTACAGATTTTGCCCATCCCATTATCTAACCCATAAAATCGTCCATCTTTCCTGTTTTTTACTTCTGCTGACGGAAGTGTGAGCAAGGGAACTGAGTAGACTTTTGCACAAAGCTGTACCCTCTCTTGTAGAGGACAAAGAATACCTAGCAGATGGCTCAGTAATACTAATATGAATCACAGTTG
Source organism: Sclerurus mexicanus (assembly GCA_013396755.1). Taxonomy (NCBI): domain Eukaryota; kingdom Metazoa; phylum Chordata; class Aves; order Passeriformes; family Furnariidae; genus Sclerurus; species Sclerurus mexicanus. The sequence goes on from VWZF01005681.1 coordinate 10,707, forward strand.
GGCTGAAAAATTGCTTGCTAAATTTGTCTCACCATCAGCATTCCTGAATCGTAAATCAAGACAGTTGGTACTGCTAAAAAAACAAGAGATCCATTAATGGCAAAACCCAAAGAAAGTCAGCTATGTTCATAATCTAGAATATTAGCCCTGCTTCAGATCTGCCCAAAGAGGGAATGCATCAGGACAGTGTTACAATGTGAAAAGCCAGATTTTGATAAACATAAGCCATCTGGTGACATAAGCAAATGCAATTACCATTCTATTATGACCTTATAAACAAAAGAAATGTTCTGTTTTGGGGAGCGTAAATTAACATAATAAGGAGGTAATATTATAAATTACATAAATTTGCTAGAGCTTAGAGCTCTTTGAAAAGTATATTTGTCATGCAGCTGTGGCCATTGCAAACATGTTGTGTTCACCAATCAACAACTTTAGGTGTTGATTCTCACAACTAAAACTCTTATTTTCATCCACATACTGGATGTTAAATGTGTTTTTTTCTGGAAAAAAACCCCCACAAACATGCATTTATATGCACACTTGCATACACCATATATTCTCTTTTATGCAAGTCATAGGTAATATCAGAGATTTCCCATCTATTTAAACTATTATCTAGTGTGCTTTTGCATTACAGCTCTCAGAACTCAAGAATATATTTCAACTTTAGGCTAGTGCAAGAGATAAACTGTGCACCGGTATGCTGTGTTTAAAGTAAAAACCACTCCCAAGACACAGAGTTACCAGGAAAGACGTGTGGGAGCAAGTTAGAGTTTGGTATCATTGAGTCCAGGCAAAGAAGCTTTCCTGTTCCCTAGCTGACCCTTGGCCTTTCAATGCCTTTTACAAATATCCTGGATCAAGGAATGCTGTGCATAAAAAAATATAAAGCAGTTCTTCCCAAAGCTAAAGTATATCTGGCAGAGCTTACTCATCAGACATCCACCCACATTAAAGCATCTGTGAGGCTCCTACCCATGTTGCTTATGAAGACACAGCCACACTGGAGTGGTATCATAGCAGAGTTAAAAAGCCTTGCTGACCCTGCTGACTCTGCTCAGGACCAGTTCAAGTATTGCTATAACTATGGCACAACAAATTCATAACACACCTACAGATGTTTACTGCACAAAATCACACAGAACTGCTAAAATTTAGAAGCAAACAGCAAATACTGAGGGAAATTTCCTGTAATTGGCAAATAAAAAACAGATCTCTTTCACCGATTATGTTATTCAGCAATATCTTCCCACTCAGAACATGTACTCAAATGTACCACATTATACCCTTGTAATGATAGGCCTGAATTCATCCCACCTCAGCACAAACACGCAACAAAGTCAGTGGTCTAGAAGCACAGTCCTCTGACATTACTGGAGATAGGATGTGCATCTCCAAGAGGCAATCGACCCACTTGGTATCTGTTGAAGCTCTGTACAATGCACAGACAAGGCAAGAGACACACAACCTCACAGAGTTTACCATCTACCTAGGCAGGTAACAAATACGGCAAAGGGTAATGGAAGGGTGAAGCAAGTTAGCCTAAGGCACACATTAGCTCAAATGAAGGTAGAACTACAGCTCCTTTCTTGAATCCTAATTCAATGCCACAGGCAAAATTATATTAAACAAAAGCAATAGAAAAAAAGATTTTGAACATCTTATACAATAGTGTTGTAATCAGAGGCAAAACAAAAAAGTTTAATTTTATTATTTAGCTGTTGTGAATTATTTGAATCTTCTGCCGTCTCATATTCTATCTTATTTTCTTCAGATCTAGTGTTGTTCTGAGGGAAACTTTACCTTCAGGAGGAAATTGTCAGCTAGCAGTTGTAACTAGCAGTAGTAGTTGGCTAGCAGTAGCAGTTGTGCACTGTTGTCTTTTTGTTAAAAAACAAGAGAGTCTATCATTGTTTTCAGCAATATTTTGGTCTAAACAGTTCCTATATTAGGTTTTCTACCACTGACAATATGCTTATGAGAAAAATGTTGAGAATCTCTTTTGAGCAAAATCTGGGTAAAGCATTAATATTGGAAACATATATAGAGTCAATATAGATATAACTGTCATGGAAATAATTATTTCTGGAAACCAATTCTGTAATATTGAAGACTAATATATTCTTAAAGCTGTCATAAGAACATGGTTCTATTTTTATAAAAATAAATTTACAGAAGTCTTCTATCCTGAATAATGTTGTACTTTGTTCTTGGTTCTCAAACCTCTTAGTTTTTAATGACACATTTGATAGAAATTACCTTATTTCTCCTACACATTCTTCTAAAAGTTTCTGATCAACGTGCCATGTAACTACTTACTAGATATCAACTGCAATGTCTTTTGTTATCTACCTGTCTTCATTATTCTTATGGGACAGACCTAGTGTTCATTCATCTTGTATAAGTTTTCCATAGTGACTCCTGAGTGACTGTCTGCTTACCAGATCTAGAATGTTTTTAACTTTCTCTGATTTTTTCCCAATTTTCTGAAGTTATCCTTCGCATAAAAATACTTTGAGTGCAGAGTACTGCTGACCTAGTAGGAGTGAAATTCAACTGCAGACATTTGGAATGCAACAAAGGAGAAACGACTGAAACCAAAATATCTTTAGATCTTTTTTTTTTGATCCCAGAATATTACATAATGGAAGGAAAAATCCAGTTTTAAAATTTATAATGGTGAATAAAAGCAAATCACAAAGAAAGATACTCAAAATTTGCCCAGAAACCAAGCTGTTTGAGATACCAACTTTCAGGTAATAGTTTTGCCTTCCTTAATACTGCTTATATTTAGCTTGTACAAATGTAATTCAGTCCCTGTCCAAACCACTTGAAGAGAATCACCGAGAAACTACAAAGAAAAACTTGTATAATATTTAGAGAAGGTAGAAGTCAAACTACAAAATGTCCAGTCAAGATTTTTAGTCAGTAAACAGCTCTGTTTGCATAGCATCTTATTAATACCAGCCACCATAACAGAAAAAGGCTCTATTCTCCTTATTCTTCCACAGTTTAAAGTCAGCTATAATTTAACTTTTTGGAAGTCTCTAGACCTCTGGGTAATACAAGAAGATGCAGCTTCATTCCCTTTACAAAAATATTACATAGGTTTACAGAGCTGAGGATCTGGTCTTATGCAAAGCAATTCTAATACAAGAAAAAATATTCAACATTTTAGTTTCTCATGTTTCTCAATGGTTTACATGGAAAAAAGAAACCACTGGGAAAAATAGCTTTTCTGAGATATTTTAGGGCTATGGAAGAAGAGCAGACAAATCATGAAATTTACTTATACTTTTAACAATTGACTGTATCGTACTTTCCAATTTTGCTTGGTCTTTACCAAGTGTAAATCTGCAAATAATTTTATAGAAGTTTTGGTAAATTACCCACTCTCTTCATTTAAATCTGAGACACTTTACTAAATGTCAGTCTAGAAGCAGATAAATTAAATCTGTTATTCATGTGTAATTGTCTGCACAAGTATACCTTGTTAAAAGGTGCTTTACATTATGGTTTCTATAAACATACTGGTTTTAATCTTGAATTAATCAAGTAAATAAATGAATTTATGAAATGGCAAATAAAGCTCTGTATGCATTTGACTTGAAAATACATCTGTAAAATATTTTATTAACAGCAGGTGGCAACCTTTGAAAATTGGACTGCAGCAGCATGGTTTTAAATACACAAATGTAAAGAATGGTTTTATAAGCAGAAGCTGGTTCATCTAAATGTCTGCCTATTGAGAAGATTTGTATTAATCTTCTATTAGTGTTGTGCTTTTATAGGGTATGTCTGCACTATCTATGGAAATTACAGTTTGTTTAGGAATCCAATACAAATACTGTTTTGTACTGCTTTTCAAATAATGAAAGTTATTAAAATTAAAGAGATCATTTAAAAAGCAAGTAAAATTCAGTTAACTTCTACAGTATAGTGTTTTAAGTTTATAACTACAAATAGTCTTTTTGATGTTCTTCAAATGCAATGAATTTGTTGTTGTACTACTGAAAACACCTTGAAAATTGTTCTTTGATGGCTGTCAAGGGATAAACATGCTTCCCATGAAAATATGGGCTTGATAACATAAAATTCATGTCTGATATATTTCTCATTTCCTGACCTAAAGCATCCAAAAGTCAGATTGTTAGATTGATTTTTTGCTGCTTCCTGGCTTGCAGTTCAGATCACATAATTTCCCAAGTGAATGTCTAAAACATCTTACCCTACTTACACCTTATTTTGTTATCTTTCACCTATCCAACAATGCACTCTTTTACTTTAGGACAATGTGTCTTTACTGATAAATATATTTGATTCACCAGTTATTATTTTTTATTCACCATTTTTTAAGAAGCTCAAAAATACACTTTTATTAGCTTTCAGTAGGAAAGACTTAAATCTATTGGGAGGGCAAAGTAAAAAAGTGCTGTGAAGTAATATATTTAAGCATTATATTAAAGGAGGAAAGAAGGGCCTTTTTCTTTTTAAATTACTTTCCTTTCTAGAAAACATTGCCCATGTATTCATTGATTCTCTACAGTATGGTAAAGTTCACTTTTTCCCTTATCTTTACTGCACTGGAATTTACTCCAAATGTATTACAAAGATATCACTTGTACATTGGATAAAAGGAAGTCCACAATTTACAAAACTAGCTCTTGTATTCTGAGAAGTAGTGCATTCAAAGAGAATTTCTGTAGCAAAACACTGGCACTCCAAATACTATAGGCATTCCTAGGCAATCAAGTATTTTTTTGGTAACTGTTTTTGCTATTGTATTTTGCTTTATTTAAAATATGATGCAGTACTCACATATCCAATTTACACCTAGCTGCATAAATACAGCTCTGCTGAGAAAAATATCAGTGACTTGTCTAAAGCAAAGCCAGATATGATTCTTTACAGCTATTGCTCTGTGGACATTGATGTTGTCTTTCCTAAAGATGTCCATTAAAGTAAGCCATACAGTAGTGTAAATAATAAGAGCAATTGTATTTTCATCTCACCAGGACACCTCTGTTCACTGCACCGTCTAACTTCCTCTCCAGTTCCTTCACACTGTTGCCCAGTCACAGCAGCGCCTTGACAGATCCTTATCCGCCTCTCCCAACCACCATCACAGGATTTGGAACAGCCACTCCAGTGACCCCACTGGTTCCACTGACCATTTGCTGTTTGAAAAAATATTATAGTGGTGACATGATAACAGTCATAAAGGAGATATATATAGGTTGTTCTTTACCTGGGTAAGAAAAGAAAGCCCTCCCAGATATGACTAAGAGTATATGTGGGCTCATTGAAGATGAGAAAGTCTCTACTTGTCTCCTAAATGCAGGATTGTTGTCTAAATGACTGGCATCTCAAGATAGAATACAAAGAACTGACACACATTAACTTTCACTGGGTCTGCAAAATCAACATTTTTTTTTTTTAATTTACATGCATAGTATTGCAATGGTACACAATTACAATATGTATAAGTACCCTTAAAAACTAAATAAAAACATTTTTTCATGGGATATTTTAAGATCTTGATTTTCACATGCTCTGACAGACAAAATGAGGCTTAAAGGTAAGTATATACATAATCTACACACCGTGGAAGGCTGCTTTTGTACTGTCAGAGAATTGTGGAGTAGTCTTAGCAGAAAAGGAATTGGTTCATATACATTCATTTTCTAGATTCATGTAAAACTTAAAGTTTGTCAGGCTTCAAACTAATCTGGCTAAAACTGTGTCCTTTAAACAGTGATAAAATCAAAAAACTGATGTGCAGCCTGTCATGCAGCCTTTCAAGGTGCATTCTTCAGCTTTTTGCCTCATCAAATAAACAAGAATGATGTCCCAGACCTCACAGAACCATTAGGGTTTGGAAGGGACCTCTGGAAATCATGCAGTCTCCATCCCTCTGCCAAGGCAGGGTTGCCTACAGCAGGTTACACTGGGACACGTCCAGGTGGGTCTTGAATGTCTCCAGGGAGGGACACTCGACAAACTCCATGGGCTCTCAGTGCTTCGCCACCCTCAACACAAAGAAGTTCTTCCTCATGTTGAGGTGGAACTTTTTGTGTTTCAGTTTATGAGTCATTGTGTCCCAGCCTCCCTCGGGAGGTGGCGGCTCTTCACCCCGCAGCTCCCCAAGGCCAGGCTGCCCCGTGCCCCCTGTCCCGCGCAGGACACACTCGGAACTCACCGGTGCACTCGGGGTTGTAGCACTCGCGGCTCTCAGCCCAGGGCCCCCTGCACTCGGAGCCGCCGTGGGCTGCCGCCGTGCACTGCCGGCTGCGCTGCTGGGTGCCATTGGAGCACGTCACCGAGCACTGGCTCCACGAGCTCCACTCCTGCCACTGTCCGTCCACTGCCACGGTGGGACAAAAGAGATGGACACAGCAGAGTTACCATCAGAGCCAAGCAGGTGACCACAGCCCCTCGGGATGGGCCCAGCCTGGTTTCTTACATCAATCAAATACAGAAACTGACCTTATGAGCCGCTTTAAAATACTTTAAAACTGTTTTCCTTTTTCTTCAAGTAAAGACCATTCCATTTCCCTTAATTCCTTTAATATTCACTGATATAACAAAGCATAAATAATGATTTTGTTCGCATACATTTTTTAAGGACCTTATTAAAAACAAGACCTGATAAAAAAGACTGGTCTTGTGTTTTTAGGCAAAAGTGAGGGCCAGTCTTGTATGGCATGAAGCCTGAGCCCTTTGACGTGAGTTATTAGAGTTGCAGTGATAGTTCAGATGAGTCAACTTACAAGTTTATTGGTCCTGACCATGAAACCAGGTGCCTTTAATTGAACAGGAAAAGGAAAATGGGATTTACTGCTTTGCCTCACATACACTATCTCTGCTCTGTACTTACAATGCTGAATACGCTTTTGTCATTCATCCTCCCTGTAAGGTAAACGATCCCCATTCTTTGACACTCTTTTGAGATAAAATGTAGGAGGACAGAAACAGCCTGCCTTCCTTATCGGACTGTGCTTGCATATTGCACTATCTTCTTTCTGATTTTGGCAAGGTAAATGTCTAAACAATAAGGATATGGTGATCAGTTCTGTATTTAGTAATTTGCATTAGCCCATGCTTTTGAGTTTGGATGAATAGTCTTCTAAGTAAAGGTTAATGACTGTTATTTTTAATTTTGTATATCAGACAGCTTCTTGAGGTAAATTAAAATATTAAAAACCAAGATAATAAAAAATGTAACCCAATTAAGATTCCATAAAAATGAAAAATTATATGGTTTATAATAGATAATAGGACTAGACAGTATGTTTGAAAACAGGCAAGCATTACAAAATGTGTTATGACTAATTGTGCTAATTCAGAATCCTGCATTCATATACTCTTCAGCAATCATCGGTTCCTCATTGCCTCTGCAGTTACCCAAAATAAACTTAAAATGTAGGTTTCAATACAGTTTTGATTAATACTCATCCTTGAGAACCTGGTTTTAAAACCACTAGTGCTGTAAAAGCACCATCGCTGAAAATGAGGAACTTCACTTAGAATGCTTGCCAACCCCTCTTTTCAGGATTCTTCTAAAGGAGGGTTGGAATAGCAGCTCCCTAAGCTGATGGTGTTGATAGTTAAAATAGGAAGCAGAATCTTTAAGTTAGTTTGCAAACATACTGTTCTGTATGGGTGCACCACTGTTCAGTGAAGTGTGGAGGTGAACTATTTTACTATTGTCAGACATTAATGGCGGAACATTTCAAAGATACTGTCTGTATCTCTAACGCACAGGATCTCAGCAAACAGCGAATTAAAGGAAGAGAGTTTCTGAGGCTTTTCCCTAAAGTTCTATATTAAATATTCTATGTAATGCCTGGTTATGAACCACTTCTCAGTGCAGATGCTTCTAAAGCTACGAAGTTGTGCTCTGATAATTTATTCAGCAGAAAATGGAAATCTTTCCAAACATGGGAGCTAGGTCCACTCATTAATCATAAAAGCTTTATGTGAAGAGGAAAACATTGTGGAAATTACATTTCAATGCACCCTCTTCAGTTTTATTCATTGCTATATGGTATTATTTAGAGTAGGAAAGATCGAATCAATTATTATACTGTCTTTGGAGAAAACTCATTCTGTGGCTTCTCATATATATTTCATACATCTCTCTTTATCTTTAGAGGCAAATAGCATTTGAATTTTCTGTTTCAGAAATACCATTAAAAAATAAAGAATTCAAGATGAAGATTCCCTTATAAAATTGAACATGCAAATTGCAGCAAAACCTAACATTGAGAAAAGATTTAAAGCATTATTTTTAAATGTAGCAGTACATAACTTCCTCTGAAAGTCATTTAGGTATAAAATCCAGAATTCTCAAATAATTGTTTATTTTGACAGATTAGGTGTAATATCTTTTGTGTTTCTTTGCAATACTGAAGTGAATTTAAAGCATTAATTTCTTTTCTGCTGTTTTATTTGGCATTTTTCTTGTTGACAACTCTGTTTAATTCTCATATATCACATTAGTTACTTTGGCGTACACACATGTAAAATTGCCAATTTGGACAAAAACTGGATTAATTAAAAAATTTTGCAGCTGCATTCAACACTAAGACTTTTCCACAGGTTTTGTCCTAAAGTTGGAGTATGCTTTGCAGACCAGAAAAAAAGCAAGGTTCAGGTTTCATAAAAATCTAAGAAATTTAATTCTAATTTTGTGAGGCGCTCGGTTCCATTTTTTCCTTCATTTCTGTTTTCAAGTCATCAAACAACCCTTTGCTAACAAAATGCCCATCAATCCTTTTCAGGAAGAGCTCTGGTCATGGACAATCTATTTGCAGTAGTGTTGTGAACTGTGTATATTCAACAAATCCACTGCATGGGCAACCTTCACACTGTCAGACAGAAATCATGAAAGAAATTTCTCACATTACTGCTACTTGACACTTTTTTAATACTCAAGTGCTACAATCAGTTCCATAACCATAAATTATTATTTTATATAATATATAAGCTATTAGAGAGTGTCCAAAGGNTTTATATACAAGCTTCTTTATGATTATTTCTCTAATACTCAGATATTATATACACATATATATGTATACACATTTTGAAAAATTTGTTCTAAATCAATCATAACCTACTGACAAAAAGTTAAAAATCTATTTTGAAAGAATATATGATTTTTTTCCAGTTAGTTTCAATTTTAGTGGGTGGAAGGTTTAACATGAATCCCATGCATTTTTTATTTGGTTAGTGATAGTTTTTTGAAAGTAGTTTAGTACTTAACTCCAGAAATAAGGCACTTAAAATTCTTACCATAAGGGCTTTACTGGTATTCAAATAATGACCTAGCATTTCTGTCTGTACACTTGTAAATAAAATCCATTTTGAATAAATTAGCAATTTAAATACTATGGTTTCTCAAATATGCTTATTGTATGATGAATAAATAATTACAGTAAACCTCTAAGCAAACTTAATTCAAAGAGATACAGTGGACACAAACTGTGTGACCTCTGAATGTCTCTCTTTAAGACATTCAGAAAGTTGTTTGCCTTTTGGTTCTCCAAGACCTTTTCTGAATCCAAATTTGCTACACAGGATACTGTGCCCTACAGACACAGTACCTTGAAGAAACTAAAAATTGTTTGCCTGTGTAGTATCTTGAACAGAGTTACCATCCTGATTATATACTTTAACCACAGTCAGAATTATGAACAGTATTACCCAACCACTCATTTTGGACAATGTGATTTTTTTATCTATGTGCAAAGGGCTATGAAAGAAATCACAAACAACCCACAACAAATGCACTGTAACAAAGCAGATACTTGCTATATGAGCTCACCAGGGCAGAGTGCAATATTGCAAGGTTTGTGTTGTGTTTCGGGTCCATCACATGATCTTCCCCCATACTGGGGAGGTATACATGACCTTGTCCTAGTTCTTTGGCCTCGACCACATGTGAATGAACACAAACTCCAAGGTGACCACTCCTCCCAAACGCCATGTACTGCAACAAACCAGACAGATTTTAACCAGAAACAGACACACAAGTAACAGAAGGATTTCAAAATAAACAAGATCAATATTTTAAATCACAATTATTTTGCCAAGTTCAAGGAAATCAGTACATAGGCAATCTTTACCATCAAAAAATAAATACTTTTCAAAATTTAGTTAATTTCAATTTAAAAAGCATATTTTCACTAAAATATATTTGACTTTGAAACATTTTCTCTAATCGTTAATCTCACTACCACAGATTCTGTTCTTTCACTCTTTTAAGAAACATGACTTCCCTTTTCAAAAGTTAGTGATGACATTTTCGATGTCTGACTTGATATATGTAATAGCCCTGATTTTCAGAAGGCTAGTCTTTGTGAAAATCAGGCATATGCTTTCTGTATCAAGGCAAATCTAAAAGCTAGAAGCAATAAAAATTAAGCTTTCTTTTGAAATTATGGTAATAATTGCAATAACTGATTACTGTGTCCCCATCATAAATTGGGGCAGCTGCCTTACAATCTTTTCAATTGTTTACATTCTGGTGAAATATGGCAGCACATGTGCTTGATTATACTCCTCAAAAATTCCCAGACCACATCAGCAAAAAAGATACGCACCATTTCCTTACATGAACATATTCATGGATTTAACAGACACAGTAATACATGCATCACTCTTAGAAAAATGTTCACTCAACAAACTTCAGATACCTTCACAGTACACAATAAATTGCAAACATACACCAATATTTTTATATATATATATTTCATATATTTAATATAAAGAATCGTAGAAGATGTATCTTTGTCTACCTTAAATATTTTATACTGTACAAGAAACTAATATGCAATATCTGTATAAACTTACATACCATATGCAATCCCTTGACAGAAAAAAATTGGAGTTACATTTTGAGAAAGTTCTCTAATATACTATAGTTAAGCATGTACTGGTAAGACTATTCCATATATACTTTGGTAAAATAGTTCTCTATAAACTGAAAAATACTGCAAAAACCCACTTTATTTATTTTTCTTCTGCTTCAATAAGAGCAGTTGCACAGCTTTAAATTAGGCTATGTGAGAACAGGAATGTAGTGATGAGAACTGAGGTAGTGTTAGGCATTTAAGAAAAATCCAAAGATGTACTACCTAGACTGAGCATCACACTTGGTGTCACATAACTGTTTCTGCAGCCCTGTCTGTTTGAAGAGTGTCTAGAGGGGGGAAACTCCATAACATTTGACTGTATCATGGTAATGGTTCAAAACATTACAGGAGAAATAGATTTTGTGCCTTGTCCTCACTTTTTTCATCACTGCGAAAGAACTTCTCATATATAGGTTTCTTTCACCCTGAAGGCACATATCACCTGCCCAGTTTCTACAAATACAACCCTTTTTTTTTGTAGGGATCAGAATAACGTTTCCTGAGGTGAAATTCAGTTACAAGGCTGCAGAACGACATTCAGATCCCTGGCATATTACCACAAATTCATCAGTAAGATCAAGAGAAATTCTGCAAGTAGGTAAGTTCTACTGCCTTTCATTAAAAGTAAGAAAAATTGTCATTTCAGATGCTATGTTAAGATAAAAAGTTTGTTAGCTAACTTCTGAGAAATTGTACCTGACAGAAAATGTCAAGCTTTATTCAGGGAAGATTTTAACCCACTGGATAACAGCTCAGTTGATGAAAGGTTTTTAGCTGGTCATGTACAAGTGGTCAAAAAGAACTACCTCTTACATGGCTAGCTTTATTAAAATCATCTTATTCTAAATATCACATCCTTCTGCATTATATTAAAAAAGAAAAAAAAACACCTCAGGAGCAGTCCAAATTAATGTTCAAGTGACAGATTTTAGTTTAGTTATTTTAGAAACCTTGATTAACTGTGACATTTTGGTCAAAACCAGAAAGCCTAGCTGTTCTAAAACCAGTAAATTAATGATTATACCTGCATATAACCCTTTAAGTTTTACCTATTCCTAACAGGTACTATGCTTTGACAGCTATGATGATTCACCTTTATGATCTGAAGAATTTTTTTTTTTCTTATTGGCAAAGTATTAGATTTCAAATCCAGACTTATCTCTAAGAATCTCAATTTTTATCCTATGAGAAAAATTAACGAGAAATCAATTTGTCAGACCAGATTTCAAACAGTAGCCAGTAATAACAACATCATTTCATCTCCTGATACCGCAGTGGTAGATTAAGATGTTCAGATGCAAAAAGAACTTACAAAATGATAAACTTAGCAAAACAAAATTAATCCAAATTATAAAAAGATTATGCTCTTAAAAATAATAATTTAGAAAGGTCTTGACACTATGTAGACACAGGGTGAGGTTTTCCAGGGTACATATAAGTTAAAGTCTATTGCTTAATTTGGAACTTTGATTTAATGCTGTCAAAATGTTCTAAGGTAGTTGTCTTTATTTGAAAATAACAACATGTGCTGAGGGGATCTTTAAAGATGTTGTTTTAACCCAAAAGGCTGTATACTTCTGGCAAGATGACTGCGTGTTAGCACTAACACAGAACAATTCTTTTTTTGATTTTGGATAAGACAAAGCAAAATGTTTCACTTTGGGTGGCCTCAGAACAGCCTCTATCTGTTTGTGGTTTAAATTAAGCTGTGTCCAAAATCATCTCCCATGACAAATTTTAGCTCATTAAGTAAAAATTTCACAGTGCCTCTTGCATGTATAGACTTGTGTATCTGAAAGTAGTAGACAAATAATAAAGTTAAGGATGGAAAATACATAACACCAAAAACCAGTCAATGTCAGCAAACAAATATCAATGCGAATTAACGTTCAATGCATTACAGAAGTGCCCAATATTATCCAGACCAGCTTTAAAAGAACATCTTAACTTAAAATTTCTTACCCCTGATTTTTTTCTAATATTTCATTTACATTTTATTTCTTTAATACTACTCTCTAAATGAAAAAAAGAAACCCTGTAACATCTGATGAATTACAGCCAGATGCGCTATGCCAAATTACACCAGATGGAGAGCTGGCCCGCAAAGGAGTTACTGTTTTCTATAACACAGTTTCAGATGCAAGATTCATTATTTGGGACAAAAATATGCAGATTATTGCCAATTTATCTGTCAAAAACATTGCTAATGCAATGAGCTGGATTACTGCAAAGCATCTTTCCCTTCTCTCTGCCACTCTGTGAACTGCATCGTGTCGAAGTGAACACCCACAGTGTTCAAAATACGCAACTGCTGTGAAGTGGGAGGAGGTGTGAGGCCATGCTGGCCTTCATCCTACAAACATATTTTGGGAGATTTTTATTGGAGTTTAAATGCTATTGATTTGTTCAGCTTGAAATTGAACAGACGCTGAAAAGCTGATATGGCCATTGATGTTTCATTGCAAGTAGTTTCATTGCAAGTCCAGTACTGTTTCATCAATGACATTGACAGCGGGATTAAGTGCACCCCCAGCAAGTTTGCAGAGCTAAGTGGTGTGGTTGATAAAACTGAGGGACAGGACACAATCCAGAGGGATCTGCATACTATGAGGTTCAACAAGGTCCTGGACATGGCTTGAGGCAACCCAGAGCAGCCCTGCAAAGGACTTCAGGGTGCTTGTGAATGAGAGGTTGGACATGAGCCAGCAATGGGCATTTGCAACCCGGAAGGCCAATTGTATCCTGGGCTGTATCAAAAGAAGTGTGGCCAGCAGGTCGAGGCCCCTTTACTCCACTGTGGTGAGACCCCACCTAGAGTGCTGTGTCGAGCTCTGGAGCCCTCCACACAGGAAAGACATGGACCTGTTGGAGTAGGTCCAGAGCACTGTCACAAAGATGATCAGAGCGATGGAATACCTCTCCTATGAACACAGGTTAAAAGACTTGTGGTTGTTCAGACTAAAAAAGATGAGGCTCTGTGGAGACCTTATTGTGGCGTGCCAGTACTTAAAGGGGGCCTCCATGAAAGATAGGGACAAGCTTTTTTTGACAAGTCGTCTTGTGACAGGACAAGGTAGAATACAAAGAGAGATAAGTAAAATTACCTTAGTATATCACACCAGCCAAAATATAGCTTTTGAGCATTCAAATGTCCGAAATGGTTTAGGGTGTTCGTGTTCCTGACATGTCTTGCTTTACCCATAAGCCTGAAAATGCTGAGCTTCAGCTAAATTTTGTGGTAAAAGGTGTTGAAGGCAAAGGAGAAGGAGAAATAGAAACTAGAGATGACCTACAGGCATGGAAAATCCATGTTCTTTCTCCTTAAAGTTTTAGCCTTGCTAGACATTATTCACTAAACTGAAAAGATACACTGCAGTACTGGATCCTGAGGTGTTTTCACTCTTAAAAGAACCAGTGACAACAAAGGTTACCTGATCTATGTTTTGTTGCCTTCTATGTTGCAATTCTCTAGAATAATATTGGTGTGGAATAAATATAAATAAACTAAAAATTATATAAACAGTGGTTTCTTCATTACTTGAATTATCAGGAATACTATTCTGACATGTAAGGTTCTATTTTGATATATACATATGTGTATATATATGAGCATGTCTATGTGTTTGTGTGTGTATGAAGCTGGTGAATACCATTTTCAAAATTTTCCATGACACTGAGATCAGAGAGGTGTATTGCCTATATTGCCTAACATTCCAGTGAGTATCTTGGACACCATATATAATATGTAAACTCTATATAAAGGCAATAGAAAAAATAGTCTAGAAGCTTTGCTTTAGAATTTGCATGTTTAATGGGTTTCTTTGAAACCTGTGGATAGATTCTTGAAGTATAGTACAGTAGGCCATCCTGCATACCTTTTTATGTTGAAGGGGCAATTTTTTGATAAGGAAACATTATTCCAACCCTCAAAATGGCCCCCACCCTTTTACTAATCATTTTGTCAAATGTCGGTTTTAAATACACTAGTGCACAAACTAGGTATTTTGTTATGCATGGACCAGCTATAACTCTGAACTATCCAACTCTCTGAGTCAGGATACATAATAGATTGGGGACAAAGGATACCTAGGCTAATATTAAAGGGATGCTTGAAAAATTAATGGAGCTGTAACTAGGAAAAGTACATTTCTAAATTGCTAAATTTGCACACTGCCACACAGTAGTGACCCTGTAGTCAGAGAGAACAGCATAAATTAATAAGGTTATAGTAACTCTGAGACAACATGCAAGATTAAACCCAGAAGACTAATTATTTTGAAAAGGTAACTCAGGATACGTAAAGATTATCAGAATCAGCTCTGGGGAGCTGAAAAGGAAAGTATCTTGGCCGTACAGATACTAAGAATTGGTAGCCATTGCTCATACTGGGTATGTGGAATGAAAAGCTGTACCCTGAAGTAGGAGGATGTAAGGAAAATGCTCCTTTGTGACCTGAGGAACATGAAGGAGTCTTTTTGAGTAAGCATTGATTAGAAGTTGTGTGACAATTTGACTGAATTAACTTTTTTTCAGTTTATTTTGACAGCAAATTAATTACTTTGGCTTTTGCCAAACGTAATTGGATTTTTTTTTTTTTTTTTGTATGAAAAGTTCTTATCCCTTACTGGAGAGAATGAAGACAAAATTCTGAAAATTAGGTGATTTAACCACCTTTCCTCTTCTTAGTTAACAATAAGAAAGAAAGCAGGCAGAACTATCTGTCATTGTGAGAGCTGGACTGTGTGTTTTCATCTTCATCCTTCACCTAGTTTCAAATGAATCTTTAAATCTATCTTCGATTGTTTGCAATGTTTGTTCTTTTATTTTACAGTTATCTTCTTTCACTTCTTATTTTTGTACTCTTAAGTTGAGAGTTCTTTTGCAACATATTTCACCTCTGGCATATTCTAAGCTAGCCTGACCATTTTAGAAAAGGCTTCCATTTCTGTATGAAGACACTTCCAAGTGCTAAAGTTCAACTCTAACTAGGCATTTCTATTCTGAAATATTAGAAAATCTACTGTGAATTACTTTTTTTTGCATTTCAGACAAAGCAGTGGAAAATTCGTGTAGTCATGGGGTACCTAGCAGAGGAAAATTAGTGTAGTCATGGGGTACCTGCATTCCCTTTTGCTTCCCAGCAGATTAATTAGATCCACAGGTAAAGTCTAAAGAAACATGCGTCCTTTCAGCAACTAACTTAACATACCTGCCTCTTCTCCTTAGTGTATAACTACTGTTGAACTCCAACTATGTCCAGATCTCTCAGACAAAAGGAGTAGGAAAACTGTGATGCAAGATACTGATGACCTTTACTATGTGTCAGATATAAGAGAGTTACTTTTGTCTGATCTTTTTCCTTTGATGGGTAGCAGTTGCCCTTTCTTGCCAGAACAATGTGAAGGGAAGTCCATGAAAACATAACTGCAGAGAACATTGTCTGGCTCATTGCCTAGAAGACAGTATTCTAAATGGTGAAACAAATGCACAGTGATGTCAAATAATACATGTTAACTTAACCCACCCTGTTAATTAGACTCTGTTTCTTATTGTATCGATGATCTGTATTTTTTCCCTAGTTTGTCTTTTGAACTCATGCTACCCTCTGGTTTCTGAGTGAAAATGAAAGCATATAGACTTTTTGAAAAAACCCTGAAACTGTCAGGAAAAAAGGGGCTGATTAGTTCAATATCTTGTTCAATATCTAGTTCAATATCTTGACTGTTCTGAAAGTCAAAATAACAACCTACATAAAAAATTTCACAGCTTAATTTAAATACAATTCTCTGCTTTAATTGAAATGCCCTTATGAAATCCATGTTAATAATGAAAAAAATAATATATAGTTTCAAATTCTTATCATTACACAGTTCAAAAAACATCCACAGTTTTATTTATTGGCTGCTAACACTACCTGGACAGAGGGCAGTGTTATTGCAAACCCTTGATTCTCTTAAAGGGCCGCTGCAGTGTGTCCCGTAAGGTGATACACAAGTTCTGGTTCGCACCTGCGACCCTTGACCACAAGTAACTGAACACGTACTCCACTGGGCCCACTCTTCAACACCAGATTCACCTGTATTCAAGACAACAAACAAACATGAATATAGACATAAGTATTAATGGCACAACTCTTTTTTCTGAAGCTCATTATCATCTGCTCTTATAAATCAAAGAAAAATGTACCACACCAAAATAAATATTTAAACGTTCATGGAGTAAAGCAGCTGTGAAAATGTGCAATGAATAGAAAACAAAGACACCTATAGTGCTGCAGTCACATAATGCCTGTCAGAGGGGAACACTTTGATCTCTTAGCATCATTTACAACTTTATGAGAACTACTGCCCTTCAACATTTCAGAAACAACACTGCCCTCAGGATGCTAAAAGAACATAGACAACTCTTTTCCTATAAGAGCAAAGGATTTATCTTTGAAATTTATACTTATCATGCTAGACTTAACGCTCAGTAACAGTAAGGGAATTCCAATTAAAAAAACCCCAAACAAACCAACCCCCTAATGTAATATTTTTTCGGTGGAGGAGAATGATCTAGCATTTGAAAGAAGTTCCCTGGCAAAGAAAAACACTTTGTTTACTAAATTTTAACCTGAACAGTGAAATAGTAACTTTGGTTTGATCATTTGCTGCACAGATCTACTCTTTGCTTTTGACCTACATGTGTACTAAATTCTTGAGTGTGACCTCATTACTGCATAGTACATACCACCGTGTTCAAAATTGTCAGATGTGATTTATTAATACTGTATATTAGAGTAGAGGAAATTTGTTTATTGTTGAGAGATAGCACATTAAATTATTTTTATTTTTGAAAGCAAGTAATGCATAAAGTCTTCTTGCATGGATGCTCTGGAAAGTGCTTGAATTTAATTTCCATGAACAGCTACATACACAGTTCTGGAATTCCTTTCACAAAGGAATTCATGTTCAGAAAACCAGATTCCTTGAGTATTCTCAGAAGGCAAATGCAAAAAAAAAAAAAAAAGTGAATATGTCTCAGTGAACAATTTGAATAAATAATTGTGCATTGATGTTTAGTTTCTTCGACTAAAAATCAACATGTAAAATGGCATGCTGAAACCTCAATTACATGCCTGACTTTTAAATGTATGTCCTTATTGAAACAAGTGAGATTTTCTGTTTTAAGATAAGTGGCATAATACAATGTGCAGACTTGAAAAGCTTGCTTAAAATTTTAGCTATCTCAATATATCTCTAGTCTTCCAAAAATTGTGATACTGATCACAGTTGAGAGATTGTCTGCAATCCAGGAAGGTTCTGGTGCTGTCTTTCAAGAACACAATAAATGACATACTATTTCTTAAAAACGTGCTTTTCTAGAAAGAATTTGTGAATCTGCTCAAGCTTTTTTGTTTGTTTGGGTTTTTTGTTTGTTTGGGTTTTTTGTTGGTTTTTTTTTGTTTGGTTGTTGTTTTTTTTTTTTGTTTTTTAGATGTCAAGCATGAAACTTTGTTTTTGCTACACCTCTAAGAAGCAATTCTGAGGCTATTCAATGTTTAAAAAAAACAAAAGTGCTTCTTATTCAGTAACAAGACAGAATGCTTTATAATTAGCACAAAAATTCCTCTGCTTTTCATAAAATTATATGCAATTCTAAAAATTTCTATGGACAATGACAAAATGATTAGCTTTTTACATACATAAAATTCACCAGCGAATTTTTTAGTAATTTTATTTATTTGTTAGGTGAAAAAACTAAAAATTCAATCACTGATTATTGTTTTAATATTTTTTCTAATATGAATTTAGCACTTTGACTAGGCTGTTACATGGCTTCAGTTCAGGTTAGATGATATAACATGGTATGAATATTTAATATGTGGGTGGACACTAAAAATTATAAAATATTTGATATAAGTCCTATGTATATAGTAAAAAGAATGTATTACTATGGGTTTCTAGGCTAATTTTTTTTTGTCTTTTCCTACATGTTTGAAGTTTGACTTTACCTTTGTTATAACGGGTTAGATAAAAGGTCAGACAGCAGAAAAACTCAAAACTATGTTTCTCAAGACGTTCCTCATTATGTAAAACAGTCATATATACTCAGTGTAAGTTATCCATTACCCAACACAGACATGGTGACAGTACATAGCTCATAAAATACAGAAATGGAGCATTAAAAATTTTAAATTTTTGATAAAGTGATAAAAATGTTACTCTTAACCCTTGGAATATGACGAAAAATAGCAGCAATGCAATCCTAAGAAATGTGACTGTATTGAATGAATTTTGAGATTAATGTGAACTGTTGGAAGTTTTGAGCATATATACTGTCCATTCACAAAAGGTGTAAACTCTCGATATATTTTATCATATGTAGGGGATACAAGGCTTGAACATCTGCTGGAGGAAGGTACTCCACACTAACATGATGTATGGTGCAAAAAGTGAAATTAAGGGAAAATAAATAACAAATTCACGTCACCAGCTTCTTTGATTTCTTTTGTACAATACATGATGATATTTTGGTAATTTTTAGATTTTTGAAGTATTTTGTACTGCTGTCAGTATGATCACTACGTATTTTGAAAGATTTAAAAGGAGAGAAATGTCTTCACAGACATAGCACATCATAGTTAATATACCATTTTTAATTTAAGCACATAAAGACTTCTGTATTTTCTAGAATAAACCTAGATTGACTGCATAATCTGCAAATACATCTTCCATTGTTTGCTTTACCTTTCTTCCAATATTTTCTTTTCTGAAATGAAAATTTCAAAATGGCTATTTTTTTATTTTCCTTCTTTTTTCTGTTATTTGATAACACTTAAATATTTATATCTGTCCTATTAAATCTACAATCTCATATGAGATTGTAGCCCTTACTTTGCCCAGCTGCTTGACATGTAAGAGGAAACGTAACTTACTGTATGGAAGGCCTCATTGATCTGTGTAAAACTTACCTGCATTATACTCTCTAAATCCCATAACACCTAAGGAAAGGATCAGTCCAAACACATAAAAGGACAAATATAGAACAATAAATTATTCACACAATATTTTTTAATAATTTTTTTACTGCCTCATATCAATCCCAGCAAAATGTGTATTTTAATACCACATTTTAAAATCTTCCATTCCCAGCAAAATTTGGTGGATTAAGTCCACTATACTAATAGTATGAAATGTTTTTCATAAATCTTTTCCAGGACATTTTTCTATTTGTCTCTCTCTGTCTTTTTAAATCATACAAACATTTTGTTGCACTTTTGCATCTATTTTATTATTACACAAAATAAAATATCAAAGAGACTTAAAAATATAAACCCTCATAAACTCAGTATCCATTTACTATTAGGACTTCTTAGTACATGGGTAATCTAATGAGATATGTATGTTAGGAAAAAAACACTTATGAATCAGTTTAAGAAGATATCACAGTAATTTTATTGCAAGAAAAATTAATGCATTAGAGGTGAAGAAAATATGCAATGATCACTAGAAAGGAAAATCAAAATGAAGAGATGAAAATTAGTATGTTCAAAAAGAGCACAGTATTACTTAAAATGTGTTAACCTACAGCATGGAAAATATAGATTTCCTCAAACTTGGGCATGTAAATTGATATGCTCATACATCTCACATGCTTTCAGAACAGGACCTTGAAAGCCAAGCCTGCATAATTTTGAATGTTCATCTCCCACTCCACACACACAATCTATCAGAAGGTGATGGTATAAGTAAGTGCTGCCTTTATAATGCAGTTTTCTAACACCCATAATAGATGCACTGCAATGCACGACCAGAAATTATCAGATACAAGTTTTACGTGATATTATTGAAGTTTTAGGGTTTAGGGATTTATGTGAGGAAATAAACCAGATAATTTTACTTATTTTTTTGAGTAATTGTATGAATTCAAGAAGCAGCATAAAAGCAAAGGTGTTACTCTATGTAGTAAGCAACTAACATTCTATGTCTGAGCTAGGTATGTAAGTAATAAGTTCTACTTCCCTAAACAAAAACTCCATGGAGACCTAGAGAACTCTAGGCTCCCTTCTTCTACTACATTGGCTTACATTACTATCTGGAAGTTAGCCATAAAAGCAGTCCTATAGATTAATAGGAGGGAAACAGACTTTTTATCCTTCTAAATTCTTTACCAAACAGATCTACACTGATTGGTTATACATGTATTTAGATTGCTTAATACACTGATTTCTGCAAATCTGTTAAGCACCCTACTACTAAGGAAGTCAACATGCAATATAACTAGAAGCAATCATAGCTCTTTTATTGAAGTACATAAAAACTGGAAGCATTATGTATGACTGATGCAGGCATATTTTCTAGGTTAGTAACTATGGAATATAGACTAAGTTGTTTCAAATCCATACAAAAATTAGGGGGCACAAGACTGTCAATGCAGTAACTTACTGGAATGGAGTGTGTGGGGTACCAATAAAGAGTTAGATTTTACCTACAGGGATTATTATTGTT
Source organism: Sclerurus mexicanus (assembly GCA_013396755.1). Taxonomy (NCBI): domain Eukaryota; kingdom Metazoa; phylum Chordata; class Aves; order Passeriformes; family Furnariidae; genus Sclerurus; species Sclerurus mexicanus. The sequence goes on from VWZF01005681.1 coordinate 32,116, forward strand.
GTCAAAATGGGCAGTAGTTTTGGTGTATGAGAGGTTAATTCAACTCACCATGGAAACTTTATCACTGACCTCAAAGGCAAAGGCAGCTGTGGTAACTGTTGGTAAACAGGCTTTTTTTTTTTTTTTTTTCTTTTAATTACTTCAGCTCTGTGTTTCCAATATCAGTTTGGTATCTTTAGATAAAGAAGATGAAGTTGCTCAAACAAAATTAGAAAATATGTTTTAGATGAAAAACTGTTAGATAATTTGCACATCCAATTAAAAACTACTTACGGCCAATTTCATTTAGCAATTATGAATCTGGAAACTAGAGAATAGAGCATCGTGCTGCGCCAAAGATAGTAAATGCTGCATGCGTGCACATTAAAGTCACCCCAGTAATTAATTAATTTGATAAATGCCTAAAGCTGGGATTAGACCTCAGTCTATTTATAAAGACATTCTGAAGCATGTTCTTATCATCTTTGAAAAAACGTTAATATGTCACAGTGAGCTGTCCTCTGTCTTGTACATGTGAGACTGCTTTTACTACTAAAGAAATTCATGCTTACATTAAGTGATTCAGTATCCACATTCACAGTGCATGTTTTTGTATGATCTACCTAATTCTCAGCTACTTCATTTATGGACTTTAACTGGTGAAAAAAAAAAATGGTTCAAAAAAAGTATCAGCTTAGAAAACTGACAAATATGCAGCAAAAGATTATGGAAACATGCAGTGGTTTTGCTAAAATTAACAACAGTAAATAGGAAAATGTAACTGATGTATTACCAGTTTGTGCCATAAATTTAGCAGCATCAGCTTGTTCCTGAGGGACCCTTTTCTCATGAACAGATCGAGGTCGCTGACTTTTAATTGTATGATCTCCCATCATTCCAAATTCTAAAGACAGAATAAAGGTTTATGAAAGCTTGTGTGTAGACATTTCTCAAAAGTCACAGTCTCATGCAATATGTTCCTAAACATACCTGGAAGTTGCTGGTAAGAGTCAGGCAAGTGATCATGGCAGTCAACATCAACTTAAACTTTGCTACACTCAGCTTTTAATAAATAAATTTATGTCTGCAGATTTTCCACTATGATTTTATTGTATGAACCAACATTCAATGCAGTGATACATACTATAAATCAGTTGTATAACACAGGACAAAAACAATTATTCAAATGCAGACATTTTATTCCTGTATCTTGAATGAGTGCAAACCACACCAGAAAATAAATGTGACAGTGTTAGACATTGCTGTTCTACAGCAGAGCCTGCTGCTCCTCCAGAGGACTTCTATTTCTGCACTCGTCTTTCAGGCTGATGAAGCCTTCAACAGAGATAACGAGTCATCTTTGGGAATGGTGGCAATGTGAAATAATAATGGTTTAGCCAAAGAACTGTTTAATTTTTAGGCTGAATCCAGCAGAACAAATGCTCCTAATCTGTTTCGTTTCTGAGACCTCTCAGTTAAAAAGACTATAGGTTATATCTTGCCCTCCACACTGATTTTAATAGGGAAGCCTATGAAAAGTCAGAGGCACAAAAGCCCAAATTGTGGGAGACAAGAGTGCTTCAGTTTTTTATTCCATCACTGCTGTCATTTTCCCTCTTTGGTCCTTTGCACTTAGAGGGGACTGCTGTGTCTTTAGCACAGATCCCTCTGATCCTCCCAGGCACACACAGCTGTGCGCAGCTCAGTGCTAAATAATTCTTTTTCTGCTGGGACTCTAATTCAGGAAGTGTGCGCAGGGATATGTGGGTTAACATTGAAATCACTTCAACTCCAATCACATGAAGTTTCTGATGAGGCAGAAGGTGTCTGAAACTGTAGGAACACAAACACTAAAAAATACCTTCTGCTGGAAGATAATCTTGTAAATGCAAAATTCAAAATTCTTTCCCAGTTTTTGAAGGCATGAAGATAATAAAACTTACCTTTCTGCCTCAAAAGATGAAAAATATTATATGTTAATGTTACTAACAAATATTATTTGCAAACATGCTGTTTTGATAAATCATTAAACGTATTTAAATTTCTATTTAAAGAAACAATAAAACGTAAACTGATTTTTAAGGGATCAATCAGCAGAAAGAGGCTTTTTCTTTTCTAGTAAATAATTAATGTATTTCTCCAAATTTGTGTTTCTTTTTTGTAAATATTCATTAATGGCACCACTTAAAATATAAATTTAATTATTCATTTGAGAACAGCAATGCAGTTTTCATTCTAAAGAGAATATTTGAAAATCTAGTTAATAGAATATAGTTTGAGGATTCAATATTTGACATTTTTAATACATCCCAGAAATAAATATAAAATATAATTAAATTCTATATATACACATGAATATATATAATAAATATATATCTGTATGTATATATATGTATATGTGTTAAAAATTTTATGAAAAGATTTTACAAAATACATCTCTTAAAAATTTTATGAATAGATTTTTACAAAATACATCTCTTCGATAGCTCCTCTGATTTAAGATAGCTTTTTATTCTGTGGGAAATCTCTTCCTATAACCAAAGATTTACAGTCAATGCAAATTATGATTAGAATATTTTTACAATTTTTACAACGTGCAGTACAGATGACACATTTAAACCGTAATTAATAACATGGTAATGGCAAGAGACTTTGCACAGCTTTTCCCCCAAAGAGGCTGTTAGACAAGGCATATTTACTCTCAGTTTGCTGCCTGCATGCTCTCTGCTTGCCAGACAATATAGAGAATATGGCACCATTCTTGGAGAAGACTTAGTTTTATTTTTTAAGTCACAGAGTGCAATAATGGGAGACCTTTGCTAGAGGAAGGCTTTCCAGAGGCATACAGGGAGGTGGTGAATGTTCTGGTCCCAGTCCTGCAGCATCTCGTGCTGGGTGCAAGCACATGCAGTGTCCTGCAGGACAGAGACTGTGGGTGAAGGGGCAAAGGGAAGTCTGGGAGATCAGTTTTCTGGGATACCCAAAGTAGCTCCATTCACAACAATGGAGTTACTCACAAATACCACCAAGCATGATAATCATACCTCGATTCTTTCATTTTTCCACTTAGCAACAACACAACTTTTAATTTACACATTCAATTCATTTCAGCTATTGCTGATGGTCTTTGAGATGCAGCTTTCAGCTAATCTCCCTTTGATATATTACGCATTTATATAGTAAGGATACATTAAAGATAAATGTTTCATTACAAAGTTAAAAATATTTCTGCATAAGTTTTTCAAAAAAATGGAACCAGATTTATGCAATGCTCTCATTTGCATATTAAGCTGAAGTATTTAACCAAATGCTGCATGAGAACAAAAGTGGTATCACGGAACGCAGTGTACTGGTGTGGGTGAGGCCTCATTGAAATGCAGGTCTCATAAGTAAAGGAAAAAAGGGTCAAGTACATTTTTGTAATGGGATCAGAAATGTCCACTTTCTGTGTATAAGTACAAACAGTGGTCTCAAAATTGTTTAATCTAAGAAGCTTAACAGTAATGCATTTTTATGAAGCATTTTAAAATACAGTATCTTAAGTGACTTTTCACCATTCTCACATCCTAGGTAATGAACATAGAAGATGAACACATTATGCATTTGTTTTTCCTCAATACTTCACAGAGGAGAAGTATTTAAATGCTTTCTGGGTTGGAAAACGCATTTTAATGCAAGTCAGCCTAGAGTATGTCTAAACGGCACAGTAATTTCAAGGGCCTGTTTGTGTGGGAAAGGTGATAAGAACCATCTTAATCTAGGCAGTGTGTGGCATAGAGGTGTCCTGCAAGGTCAAGGCAGCATAATTCAAGACCTGATGTCTGAGATATAAGATTGGATATATGAATTGACATTCTGAGTAAAGGAATTTTTCTCATTCTCACTCTTCTTACCTAGTTCTTCCTGCTGAAAATAAGTTTTCTAACCCAGAGAAAGGTATTTTTTTAGACATCAGTTTCTGGAGAGAATTTTTTTTCTGATGTCTGTCCTAAATTTTCTTTGGGTGAAACAGGACAGTCCTTCTCTGCTTTTACCTCAAACATTGATATTAACTGCGTTGTTTCATTAAACAAAGGGAGACAACAAATCCTTTCAGCAACAGGTACATGGCCTAATTCAGAAACCACCAGTGTGACTCTTAAGTTAGTCCTGGAAACATAAAAGAGTTTTAATACTTTTTACTGCATTGTTAATGCTATAATAGCATGAAGGCAACACTCATAAATACCTCAAAATGTAAATAACAAATAACATTATGGGGAACCTTGAACGGATCATTTTAACTAGACCATGACTTAAAACAAATCATAACACATTCCAAACATTTGGGGTAGAAAACCTGAGGTTTAGTTATCTGATAAAATAATTTATCCTGCTCACAGTAGTTCTTTGGTGGCTATGGAAGTACAACAGTTTCCTGCAATAAGATGCATATTTTATCTCTCCTCAGCTGTACGCAATGGATCAATACTTCAAAATATTTTAGTAATGCATATATCTTAATATGGATATGATGTATCATTTGGTTAAGCATTGGAACAGATTGCCCAGGGAGGTGGTGGAGTCACCTCCCTAAAAATGTTCAAAAACAACAGGACATGGCACTTAGTGCTATGGTTTAGTTAGTATGGTGGTGTTCGGTCAAAGGCTGATGATCCTGGAGGTCTTTTCCAACCTAAATGATTCTATAACTCCATTATTTCATTTTGCATATAAGCCAAGGCATGTAATAGAGTTCCATGCCTTCTAGGACTTAAAATAATTTGAAATTCCAGAGTTTACAGCTGTGTACTATTTACAACTCTTATCATTAGTCCCATTGGCTTTACCTTTATTTTTATGTTATGTTATGGGAATTTTTATTCCTATTAAGTAACCTTTTTAGTTTTTAAAGGAGAAGCTAAAATCTTGCGGCCAGTACATTTTTAGGAGAGAAGAGAGGTGCCATGTGCTCTCTGTAGGAACAAAGAAGAAAAAAAATCTGTTAACAGTGTAAAAATGCAAACTACAAAGACTGAGCAATACAAATTAAAATACCAGCTTTGCAAGGTTCTACTCATCAAGGCTAGTCTTTGCTTTTGGATAAGTGGGTAATCATTACAATTAAAGTACATGTCAAACAGATTTTGTGCCTAGGCTGTTTTATAACATTTCACACATACACACACACACACACACACACATACACACGCATATATATAGTTACATATACGTTCTAGTCATTAGATGACATTATAAACCATGTTGGTTTGGCTTTTATGGTTATTTGTTGTCCCATTTCATGGGAAGTTCACAGTGTAAATGTATTGAGCTGGTTATGGTGTACCTCTACTATGAATTGTGCTATTTATGGTACAGAACACACTGGTGTTAATTAAAAAAAAAAAGACTTTTTCAGCACAGTTTTTGGTGATGACAATATGAATGAACTCCTGAACAGGAAAAAAAAAAAAAAAAAGGCAATTTTGAGACCTCTAGTACCCCTTTAGGACATGTACAATGTAAAAGAACCTCTGACAGTTGCTGAGTATTGTCAGCTTGTATGGAACCTTCTGGAAGGTGAGATGGTAGGCAGCTCCCTGAAGGCTTTTCAGAACCTTAAAAGCAAGAAGAGGCAATCGATTCCCCAAAGTGACTGTCATTTTCTTCTCTCACCCACAGCACTCCAGCACTTCACACTATCCTACCCACTCCTGAACTGTAAATAGCCAAATGAGTGTTTTCAATTACTCTTGACTACAGAATGAATATTAAAGGTCTTGCAGCCAGAATGTGCATTAATGCTGTCTCAGGTGCAGTAGCATGGCATGCTCTCTGTGCCAACACACAAATATTTTTCCCAGAAATTATGCAAAATGCTGATGTAAGTCCCAGGTGAAGGGGGAGGAGAAGATGCAGAGGGGGAAAAGAAGAAAGAAGACTATGGAAATGTAGAAAGAATCAGTTCATTTAAATTAATTTTTGGACTAAACTATTAACTAATTTCAGTAGATTTGATCAATTTCTGACTTCAAGTAGCTTGAAAAAGCTTTCTGCACATTTAATTTGTTTGGTTTGTAGCCCATTCTACGAGTTTTCCCAAAGACATACGCAGCAGTAGCAGTACATGGGGTTTCTGGTCAGTACAATTTCTTCTGGGCACTAGATGGCAGAATGTGTGTTGACTTAGAAGCACAATTTTGCATTGACTTTCTGTTTCATTGTTTCATTTTCACTGTAAAATTTTCTCTCCTATATATATGTAAATAAAATAAATTTCATTACATTCAAAGAACTGAGGGGATTTTTTTGTTGTTTTCCTGTTTTTGTTTGTTTAGTTTTTAAGTTCTTCTTTTGTAGCACTGAAGAGAAATAAAAACCCAACAAAACATCCAAACCAAACAAATCACAAACTGCAGTTGTCTTCCAGCACTGCTTCACTGTAGGAGGGTACCCAGGCCCCACAAGGAAGCACTTGTTCTCTGATGCTGCACTGGCAGGACACAAAGCTTCAGGGCATCAGTGAATACCATCACTTTGCATAAATGAAAGAAGCTATAGCGTTCTATGGGAACCCCTTAAAATGATATTTCCTTACCAGGCAGGCAAGTTGCCAAACGGGTAACATAACTATTAGCTGAATTAGATTTCCATGGGAACGTTTTCTTAGTGAATGTGGAAAATGTTCTTAAAACAGCCTACTTCCTACGTAGATCCTGGTCCCATAAAAAGTCCCCTTTTGGCTCTCCAAAACAGTATAGAAGAGCTTTGACCAGTTTTAAACTGAATGAAATAATTTCTTTCACTAGAGAGAATTAAGATCTGAACGGATCTGTATTCATGAACAGTGAGAAGGAGATCCTATTACTCATGAAAACATGGAGAGGATTTTATAGCAGTGGAAACGTGAAGGGCAAAAGCATTTGTACTAACAAAGTATATTTTTTAATTCTAATACATTCTTGCATTTTATCAAGTAAAAAGACAGGTTAACATTTGTAGGAAATTAGATACAAGATTTCCTTTCTCTCACACAGAGATATCCTAATACATACACATATGCACTCTTTCATCTTTCAAAAAATTAGGGAAAATAATTATGTATTTTAAACAGTCAACATGTTGTACAAAGGTAATTAGTTTGCATTTGTCTCTAGGGAGACCCATTTGCTCCTAGGACATGATTTTGGATAAATACTACTGCTGGTATTTTTAATGACATAAGGAATAATGTATTACACTGAATTAAAATATAAATGATAGTACAAATCCTGAGGAGCTAGACTTTCTCATGGCAATGCAATCTGAATCTCTCCGTGCATCTCTGCAGTAACTCTCATGTCCAGCCATTATCTTCAGTGGATCTGAGCCTGTTTATGGCTGTAGATTTGGTCAGTGAAGAATATTATAAAGATGTAATATTTATTCATTTTCAATGTGCACAGAATGCTGAAACTGTGCAAACTCTATTACTTGCCTTCCTGGCCCCATCTGCTCATCATCTTATACCTAGGCAGGAGAAACTGAGCATAAAAATCTAGTGAAGTGACTCATACCTGTTCAAAATGAATGTAAAATGTCACCACAGCAGGTAGTGTGTTTTCACATGTGCTTTGCAGAATTAAAACCAAGCAAAAAGGAAAAGGAAGGGTGGATAAAACCCCAAACTGTCGCTTTACCCCTTTTTATATCTACTAAATCTGATATATTTGTAATTATCATGGCCAGGTAGGCAGAAGATGCTCTGTAATTCACATTTTTCCCATTCAAATATTTCCCTAGTAATCCACTCCAAAATGTTTGTATTCAAACAAAAATAACAAAACTGATAAAAGCACTTTACATTATCAAGTTTAACATTTAAATCCCATAAATTCAGAAGTACATTATTCTCTCATATTCCATATTTTTCTCTCAAAAGATTCATGGATGTGATAACACATTAAAGAATGAAAACACAGGGGGTTACCTTTATTTAATTTTCCATTTTTTCTTTTTTTAAATGAAAGATTTTTTAATTCATTCTCTTGTATTATTCTCATCATTTCAATGTTTCTACTATAATAACTTATTCATGTGTAGACTTTAAAAATTTAACTCATGATATCATAATAATACTTAGGTATCTTCATTGCTTCTTTATATTTCATACTATTTTACTTCTCTATTAAAGTATTTTGCTTTTGTCATATAGTTAATTAACTGAAGTATTGACATTGTTAGCCAGTACTGGAGTTATTTCAGAATGGCAGCATTTTTATACAAACAATCTCTTTTTATTGAACACTGCAGCAAGCTACCTGGTTATTACACACAGGCTAGTATGTGCCTCTTTATTGCTCTATACATTTAGAACTGAAGAGATGATGACTGAGGATAAATGGTAATTTTCTAAGCTATTCTTGAATTCAATAACTCTCTGTCTTTTCTGCTCTAGAAAGACTGAAAAGTAAGTAAAGGTAATTGTAGAAAGCAGGACTCACAAGGACATCTAGACTATTTCCTTACCCTGCAACTATTTACTGCAGACATTTCTGCAGATGGTTGCCTAATCTTTTCTAAATGATAGCAGCATTCATTAAAATATGAGATGAATTATCTATGAATTTATGACAGGGAAGTTTACAGTCTGTGAAAGAATCTAAAGTTGTATGAAGACAAGGAACAAGAATCAATATTTTAAATAACAGGTACTGCAAACTGTACTCAGTTAAACTATTTTTTAAAATGGTAAAGCTTCTAGGTGAAGCTAAATGATATTACATGCCTTTTTAAGAGCATTTTCTTGTCCTTGTTGAAGTTGCCTAAATTGTTTTTATGAAAAAAATAATAAAAAATAGAGGAAGTGTCACTGGATGTGAATATTGCATATTACATTTTTATAATTTGTGGTACCACAAAGGTGGCTGTTTTGTATACAGACATCATGGGTGGCTGCTAAATTTTATGTAGAGAAGAGAAGGATAAAAGTAAAGGACAAGAGCCTTGGCTGCTGTAAGCTGGCCTGGTTCCATCCAGCCAGACGAAATTTTGTCAGCTGACAACATGGCCGAGAAGGTGTTTTTCAAAACCACAGATCTAAGAGGGTTTATATAACCAGTTCACAAGGGTATGGAGCCCTTGCTAACTGTCATTTGCAGGTTAATGATCACACACATGGAATTTCAAACAATTTATTCCACCCAGTTCAGCCTGGGAGATGTGTATACGGCACACACACCTCCAACCTCCCCAGTAGCAGGGTGTTGCAATGGTTTCCAAAATGGACCTGGAACCTCTTAGAAGGTCTCTAAGTTTTCTCTGAACTCCTATGGTGACACCTATGGTCTTAACAAATAAGACTCATAAATAACTCTTCTCTAGTCAATAGAATAATGGGAAAACACATAACAAATGAGAGGAAGATCAGTGACTCAAAATTTAAACCTCAGATCATACAATGCTTCTCAATCATAGAATCATAGAATCATTAAGGTTGGAAGAGATGGCTAAGGTCACCAAGTCCAACCATCAACATAGCACCACTACCATGTTCATTCACCACTAAATCACGTCTTCGAGTGTAATATCCACATGTTTTTTGAATACTTTCAGGGATGGTGACTCCACCACTTCCCTGGAGAGCCTGTTCCAATGTTAAATAACTAAATCCTAAACTAAAACTAAATCCTTCCTTCAGAAATACATGCACAGGATTTTAAGTAGGAAGGCACGTAAGAGATTTAACTGAAAACTATCAATGAAAATCACTTGGACATAGATCTTTTGAAAATATATGATTTCACTGGCTTTAGTTAAAGCACACTTTTCTAGGTCTCTGAAATTCTGATTTCAGGGTCAGACCCAGCAATTCATGTAATGTTTTTAAGAACTTGAATATCCCACTGAGTCTAAAAAACAATGTTCTCCTCACTATCATTGCATAATCCACACTTGGAAAAAATATCTGAGTGCATCTGCTAATACATCATTCCTACCTCTATGGCCCATAGTGTCAGAGAGTACCACGTGGCTGGCTTATTTCACAGATGTTGTTCATTCAATGCATCTATAAAAGCAAATTAACTGTTCAGCTGCAGATTTGAGTGAAACAAAACATAGTTTGTCAAACACCTCTTGGGGAAGTTCACCCTGAAACCTGCATTAAAGAATAACAGAGATGCAAGACTTCTTGCCTACTTAACACCAGATCAAATATCCAATGCCAAAATAAATTAAAAAAGAAACACACACATATATATATGCAGGTAGAAAATTTTACCTAAAAGCAGATGTATTTGATGGGCATAATCTATCTGATCTTGGTGTATTACTCTTAACACACGAAAAACAGCACTTCACTGGATTGCGAAAAAGGAATCCATTAGAATTGTGGTGTTTTTTGCAACATATATATTTTTTAAAATTTTAAAAATGCTGGTTTTCAGTTGTGACAGAGATTTCTACTCAGTCATAGCAAACTGCCTTCTGGCCCAGTTCACTGACTAAACTAGAAAGCAATAGAAAACATAATCTAGTCGACACAATGTTGATGCTCATATTAGGGAGAATTATGGGGATGACACTACTGAAGCAGTACATCCTCAGAGGTGGAAGAGCATGCTTGTCTTTCATCAATAAGCATCAAGTTAGCTGATTTTACTATCTTCATTGTTTTTACTTTCCTACATGATATCAGATACTAGAATCACTTAAAATTCTCATGCCTCTTCTGCAAATATTACTGCAACAAACTATACCTTTTGACGTCCACAATGACTAATGGAAGTGTACTCCACAGAGAATTGTGGCTACTTCCTCGACAGATACCAATAATAAGAATCATTGAAAAGAGTCTGCTCCATGATGGCTACGCAGGATACATCTCATGTAATTAATTTCAGCTTGTCAGCATAATACAAATATGGTAAGCTAAAAGTTGTCTTAGCTCACCATGGTGCAACATTTGGAGAAATTATGCCAATAGTCAGCATATAAAAATGTCTGGAGATTGCAAGTAGTGAGTTTTCAGTGAAGGTGTTTAGTTCTGGACTTAGAACTATAGAGTTTGTGATACTCATTAAGCTGAGAACTCTGACTGTAACTCCGAATGACCTATTGCTTATGGAGATACATAAACTAATATCTAATGGAGGTCTTCAGTTAGCTGTGTTTTACTAAGCATAAACAGACTTCCTCTTAGCAGCTAGAGACCTACTGCCTATTATGGCTCTCTAAGAGAGGTTTAAGACTTGAATCTCCTTGTGCTGCTTATATGAACCATCTACAGTGCTACTTGCACATTTGCCCACAGATATCCTCTAAATCTCTCCAAATGCCTCTACTCTGCTGCCTAGAAAGGAATGGAGAAGAATGGGTTCACTAGGGAGCTCAGTAAAATATCTAGAAAAAAATAGATTTTATACAAAGCTATTTTCAGACCAAAAAAAAAAAATTGAATGTGCCTCAAATTAGGCTTTTACCTCTTTTGTGCTGGCTCTCTGAAAATATCCCAGTTAGTTAGTTACCTGAAAGAAGTCTCCTATAGGGATGTATAATGAAATATTTACCTTAAAACAAATTCTGAATCAGTAAATTAAATTACGCTCACTAGAGACTTAATAGCATACCCTGACTGTCCAATCAGCAATCAGAATCAGAACTATATATATGTACTTAGATGACGAGAAGACCAGAAGATCAGAAAAAAAATAAATCCTAGCTTTAGATCTAATAGACATTGCTCATTCTGTACTGATCTTTTGGAATATTTTTTACACTTTCTAAGATACATTTAAGTTTGATCTTCTGCTTTTGTTAAAAAAAAAAAACAACAAAAAACAAAACTTCAGCTCCACATCTCAGAGTAAATAAAGTACTTTAAGGACTAAACTCTTATGATTTTAGCAATAACTTTAGAAAATGGAAATATATTTTTGGTTTTCAAAAATCATCACTTTCTTGATATGTAAGTAGCAAACTCGACTACAATCTGTTCAAGGAATCGTAGGTTACAAAAGTAACGTTCCATTAGTTTTAATGAAGGTTTTGAAAGTACCGCAGCAATGGGTCTGCAAAGCCTGACTGAACTGGAGTGCTCTGTGCCAGAACTGAGTCTGGAGCCCTGAGGTAGTTATATCTACAGTCAGAGCAGTTTATTTCCCAGGATAACTGCAGAATCCATTGAAGCAAGACATGGTTATACAAATGCCCACATGCTGACATATGTAAAACATCTCCAAAGGATAGTCTGGGTGCACAAGACCTACCTCTGGGAAAAGGGCTTGGTGCCATATGACAGCACACGTATAGAGTTTAGACCACAGAACAGATGTTCCCATTTTGTACTTTCATGCAATTTATTCTTTTCAAAAATCATTACAAGTTCCAAAAAGGCATGAAGAAGCAATTTTTTATAAAACAGATTCTATCAAAAAATAAGTCATTAATGCTAATATACAACCCCAGGTATTGGCAACCATAGTTAGCATATATATAATTTTGATCACTTTATGGTGCCTTTCAATTATTTCCCACTATCAAAAGAATAGATAAGTTGCATATTGCCTCATGTTGTGGTTTTAATATATCAGAGGAACATCACCTGCAAATGACAACACTATGACCTCCACTAGTATAAATCAAAAGTCATGAAATAACGGAATTAAATGTGTATATAATTGCTGTGTGAGCAGAACCAGCTCTAGATGGATTAATTCCTATGGATTAATTCCTCTGGCTTTGAGCAGCACACAGGACTGACGCACCTAGAATAATGACTTTCTAGGTCCTTACTCTACCTTCTGTTAGACCATGGGGATTCTTATGCATACCCATAGTATTTAATGCTTTAGATTATAGAACAATTGCAGCTAGTTAGAGAGTTATTTCACTAAATCCTTATTCACAATGAGGTCAGCTTGGATTTGCCTCTAAGTGGCAGTCTTTTAAAAGGTAATGACAATAAATTATTCCTACTATTAAAAATGACACAGTACAATAATCCAGGGGGAAAATGTGCCAGTTGGGACAATGTCTTTTGTCGTCGTTGCTGTTCCCTTACTATCCCAAGGCCCATCACTGTTATTGGCTTGAAATGCTATAGTTGTATTCCCTGGATATGTACTAAACTGCAGTTAGGAATATCTACCGCTACACCTTTTTAAGGTTCCTGTGGCAGGACCTGGGCAGTTTGTGAAAAAAGCAAGAATTTATTAAAAGCAGTAAAACACTTCTGCAGAGAAAAGTTGTTATATGTGATTGCTGGACAACTGGTGCTTGCCTGAACAAATGCCTGCAGCAATTGAGAAGTACACAAATAATAGACTGAAAATAAGGTACTATTAAAGGATATAAATAAAATGTAAAATACCCCCAAACCTCACCCTAGAAGCAACTCTTTCTTTGTGTAAGGAAAGATAAATCCCTTAGCCGATACTTTCAGTTGAGGCAAATTTTAAGTCCCACACCAGTTTCACAAACTAGCTGTAGATCCAGAATTGAGACTAATAGTCAGAGAGGTACAATATTTCTGTGGTCATTTAACATTCTAACTCTGATAGTCAAAACACAGTCTAGGGATTCTGAATTAAAATACTTATAAATTGAAGATCTGGAGAGTGTTTATGACCAAGTTGGAAAGAGTCTGCATAAACACCACTCCTTTAAGGTGGACATTGTCGGCAGAGTTCCCTCGGATTCCTCTCCTTACCTTGGCAAGGAGTACATCCTCTCACAGGCCTTGGAAAACTTGAAACTAGACAGTTACTCGAGGGACACAGAATTTTGTGTAGCATGCAGGGGAATTCTGCAGGCTTCAGAAAAAGTAAGTGTTCTATGATTAACTACATAATATCTAAAGAAGAATATCAGCCAAGCACAAAAGTGGAGGGGGTAGTGGGGGTGGGGGAGAAGAAGTCTTGGGGAAGGAGGAAAGGAAAACAAAGGCATGTCTCTTCAGAAGCAAAGAAATCACATATGCATATGTGTCTGATCAGGGTCAATCTGGCTCTGCTCACCACAGGAAGATTACAGGGTTGAGGAAGACAGAGGATAACTTAACCATCAGGGCTTCTGTTTTCATTGTCTTTATATGTACTTAATTCAGAGCATCCTCAAGATATATAAGCTGAGTGGTACTGGTTTTTAATTGGTCTGCTTTTAACTAAAATTTTAGTATGTTAAATATATATACACACACATTCAATTTTATTTACATAACTATTTAGTATTATCTCTAAGCTAAGTAACTTCTATTTCAAGAAAATTGTTGTAAACAATTGCAGGTTATTATATTAGTTTTCTGTAATACTATGCAACAAATGAACAGGTAAGTATTAAATCTAATTCAGGACAGACTGTACTAATAGTACATTCCAGTGGGCAGTATGTGATATGTATCATATAAAGAGCTTGTTTCATAAAAAGGCTGTTTCAAGGCCAGACTTACTAGTTAATTCAAGCTAAGAGTTTCAGACAAAAGAGAAGAAAGGAGAAAGCGAGAAGAATAGCATTTCAAAGAAGGTGGAATAGGTTAATTTATTTCATTTGTATTATAGCTGTACTTTGAATTTTAATTTTAATTAAAAAATCACTGAAAATAAAAGCCCTTTCTGAGTTACACATATAAATCAGCCCCAAATATTTTTGTCTTTATCATGAAGTAAAAAATCAGTTATTCCAGAAATTATATCAGTGAATGAATTTAGCAAAATAGAAATTAGAAAAACTTTATGACAGCTATTCAAGTGCACTTGTATTTACATGAAATTATTACTTCCTACATTAGGATACTTTATAATAAAAAATAATGACAACTTTACTTAGTGAAAAAAGAAATAAAAGAATCATAATTATATGGGATGTATTCCAAGAATCATAATTACATTGAGTACGTACAGGGATAAAATGATAAGACAATAGCCAAATGACAAGCTGCTTCAAACCTTGCTCATGCCACCCCTTAAGGTTGTTAAGAAAGTAACAATTCTAAATTTATACCAAATAGGAAATAGTAGTTAAAAATCTTTGAAATCTACGTATTTCTTCATATTTCCTATTCTATATACTTATGCACTGATGGAAAAATTGCTGATAACCTCTGCATGCACTGAGGATGAACAAATTGAGCCAGGAAAGCAAGTACCTAAAACCAGTCATCTTATTCACCTTCAGACTTGGCATAACGCTTCATGGCTGTGAATTTTTATCATGTCCAATCTATTGATGATGATGCTTGTCAGCTTCAGTTTTCTTTCAGAAAAAGGAGTTACAGTTGACTGTAGGGTTTGTAGGAGTTCATAAATATTCTGCTACTGTTCAAAACAGCTGTAATGAACTAAAAACAGACATATCAGATGTGTTTTTGATCCCATATGAAACCTCAGCTATTAGACTATAAAGCATGATCACTCAATGTGTTAATTAATTCATAAAGCCTATCAAATTAAATATGGAATATTTTTTCTGACCTGGTCCGTGGCAGATCAACAATTTGGCTCTTCAGTGTTTGCTCCCACCCAGAAGCTCTGCATCTTCATAATGTTCCATCTCTGAATACTGTTTTTGGAAGGGTTTTATAATGGAAGGGGGAAAAAGTGTGTGTTTGTCTCCATTGCTATTGCTTTCTTTAGTGAGGGAAGCATTGAGCAGAGAGCAAACCTGTGATCCTGTGGGGCCACAGGACTTACTGCAGTGCTCTGCATGGGGAAACTGATGGCCAAGCACCAGGCTGCCCTCAAGGAGCTTGTTCCGAGGCCCCTGACAGCGTGGTTGGACATTTTCCTTGATCATCAATATCATGTTCCCCAAGCATCTTCTGCTTGTACATCATTCTAAGGTCACTTTGATATAAATAACCAGTGACAGATGAGGCCTGTGGGGTGCTTGTTAGAGAGTCAGTGATAAATATTTTATTCAAAGTCTGATCAATTGTGGCACAGCAAGGTTCTGGAGATCTCTGTGTGTCACTGTAGAACCATAATAAGACCTTTTCTTCAACCACTGAATCCACAAACAGTGAGCAGTGGCTTGGTGAATGCAATGGTCTTCAGAGGGGAAAGCAAGACTGCTCAAGCTTGGCAGAAAAGCACTGTCCTCCCTTATGAACAAGTATGCTCATTTGCACCAAGAGAACCAAAGTTGGGAACATGGATATGATTGTGAAAATGGGAGCAAGGTCGTCACTTCTCTCGAGACAGTCAATTTGGCAGTCAAAGGTGCCTGAATAGCACCTGCAGTAGAAAACAAACAGGCCCTCCACCAGCGATGCTAACATCTGCAGAAAGCTGCCACTGCAATGGCCCTGGGATATTAGGAAGGACAAAACATAAAGTTGCTCAGTGCTGTTTGCTATAAGTCAATAAACATGAGGGAATATTAGTTTAAAAATACAGCAAGTGACACAAAAGCGGGACGTCAGAAAAAGAAAGACAAATAGAATTATATTTTTTTAAAATACAGTCTATTAGTGTGGGTTTTTTCCTTAAAAACAAGAGAATACCTGTTTTTTTTCTACTTTCTTATTTATCATTCTTTCTTTTAGAAGACAATTATCTCAGTGGTAGTGCTTGAGATCTGTTAGTGTAATGTAGAAATCTTTCCTTTTCCTAAATTTAATCATGTGACTGTTTCATTGGAAAATTGTTACGCAGCCAACTCAGGCACTGTAGATTACTAAATGGAAGACCCTAATTTGATACTTGAATTCCTCAGCTTTACTTTCTCACCCACTGATATTTGGTTTTTTTCTTTACTTTTCTGTAAGTACTTAATTTCAGAGGCTTTTCTCTGTGTTCTCTCCAGTTGCCAGGTTTCTTTCATAAGTAAGGGCCTCTGAGCTGTACACAGTTTTACTTGGTACCACTTCTGGCCATGAAAGTACCTCTCATCCTCCAGCTCACACTCTCTGTCAGTCCCCTGACTTGCTGTCTGTACACCTAAAACCTATTTCTCCCCGCTCGTGTACCAGCATCACACTGTGTTTACACTAATTTATCTAAATCTTTCTATTAATCCATCAATCTCTCTAAATTCTCAGGCACATCAGGAGGTTAGAATAGATTAGCAAAGTAAACTACACCAAGGTACTGAAATCATTCAGAAAGATTGCTCCATCTTTAGAATTACTTGTTTTGGTGAGCTGTGGCTTTACATTTACTCTTTATGAAATACTGAAATGACTCAGTCTTTACACTCAACGCTGGAGAAACCCACTCACTGTTAATTGCACTGCCTCAAGATCTGCTGGTGGGTCAAGTTGTGTTTTGTTTAACTTTAAAGTATGTATTTATCAACAATATGCAAAATAACTCAAGATGGAAAACTACAGAAGGAAAAGTTTTGCATCTCATATTCTGTTTGTTGAATGATATTAACGCTATTCTTGCACAGAAAGTAGTATTAGAAACTCCAAAGTAAAAGAGTTATTTCTACATTTTTCTTGGGAAATATGTATTGTGTTTCATAAACATGTCCAGATGGACACCTCATGTTATGAAAACTTGGTGGCAAACTATGAAAAATTTGAAGAAAAAAGGAGTAATACAAATTCTGGGGTTTTTATTTTTTGGGTTTTTTGGTCAGATTTTCTCAGACATTTTCCGTAATATCAGTGCCAATGTTGCAGTATTTCATTATTTACATATTCTGCATTCTGCTTTGAAGCCTATTTTTTTTAACTGAAGGGCTTTTAGACAAGTACACTTGCTAAGACAAGTCAGAATCAGAATAGAGTATTGGGTGGATATTACATTTTGTACTGTCATTAAAAGCTCGTGAAAAAATACCAAAATTACTTTAGGTAGGGATGATTATGCAAAATCTGAACATTTAAGTTAGCACAGTATGTTAAGCAGTATAAACTATTACATTTTTGTTAGAAGACTGACAAAATGCAAGAAATGAGCCAGTTGGAATGCACAGGCTACCTAAAAAGAACGGGAAATGTCACTGTACTGCAGCAGGAAATTCAGGAGGACCAATTGTATATTTACTAACTACTTCAATCGTGTCAAAAGAGGATGAGAGGTGATGTTCAGTACCAATATGAAGGGAAAGGAAGCAATGAAAGTATATTATTTTTACTGCATATGTACATATAATTAAAGTCTTCCATGCTGGAATCCACAGAACACAGTTCTGACCCAAGTTACTACTTACAACAGAAATGTTAAACTAACATTTTCAATGTAATTTTTAACGATAAGTGTTTCTCATCTAACCATCTATAAAAAAAGAATTAGGTCACATCCTCATTAGACATTAAGGCAAAATTGATTCTTGGTCTGTCAGTTTCATTTCAACAGAGGCTTTCTGTAACCTCTTTCTAAGGAAAGGAGCTGACAGTTGCTTGTCCCCCTAACTTCATTAGGCTTCAAAAAAGAAAGGAGAGCTCCACACTTGTGTTTAGCAAACACATAGGTCTCAGTAACAGGAAATTGCTCTTGTAAACTTTTAAACAGCCCTAGGTTTCCACTACTATCAACACATCCTATATCTACAGCACATATTCAGGGGATTATTTTCTGAAACCAAATTTTGTTTTATTAATTTTTATGTATACTAAACAATGCTGCTTAGTTAATCTAGATAATTCCTTCATATGCTACAGAGCAACTTTGACACAGTACTGTAGATTAAAACCAGTCAGAAATGGAAAACCAGCCTGCAGAGAAAAGTTAGAGATGTATATTTCCTTTCAGTTGCCCAGAACTAAAAAATAAACATACTGAAGCATATACATAGAGTCATCAGTAACCTATGTGATAGAAGCACACCTCAGATAGGAAGAATTAAATTTTTTGAGTATTTCCTGCTCTATTGGTATAGAGTAAAAAATTAAGACAAGAGATTAAAAAAAAAAAGGAGAACAGGAAGTTCTTATGAAACAGACAAGAAGCTATGAAGGGTGGTCAGTGGTCACCTAAAAGAAATGCAAATAATTTTGTATTAAATCACTGTGGCAGTGATCTTGCCACACATAGGCTGTTTAAAGTGAATAAGTGTAGTTGATTGGAATGTAGCATTGACAGACTATAGATCTTCACCTTCTCTTTTCTGTTACCCAGATTCCACTGGTCTCAGTCAAGATCATTATATTGAGATGATTGAAAGAAAAGGCAACAATCTAATGGGAACAGTACTGTCAGTTTAAAAAGATTATATGCTTTTGCATGTTAAGTTTTCTCTTCATGACCTTCTATACACTTGCTCACCTCATGTTTCTCACTCAAAACCACTGTGTGCTTATATTTGGGAAGCATATAAACAGTTTTTATTACTTCAGGTTGCATGTATTTTGTTCCTGTTTTATAAAAATAGAGCATATCCATGAGGAATTATATCTATTTTTTTCCTTTTTCATAATATGTTTCTTCCATGACCACTGTTTATTTCATTGTAGTGTTACAGAGAAATATGCCTAACATGACGTTATGAAATAAATTAAAACTCCTTTTTCCAAAGGTATATGAGAATCAGGACTTAGATTTTAAGAACTTAATGTTATGGATCATTAAGTACACTAATTATTTAAGACTATTCAAAATATGCATGCCTCAATATGAGCCAGAGCTGATAGATAAAAAAAAAGTACAGCACAGCAACTGTGTAGGAGATGAGCACAGAACTTTCACTTGACTTGAAAAAATATGAGTGATTTTTTCCTTCATGTACTGGAAATGCCTCTCACAGTACTGTAACTTCCACTGAAATCACAGAAGAAACACATTTAAGACTTCTACAGCTGAATCATGGCTTTATTTACATAACTATTCCTTCAGACCTGGCAGATGTTTGCCTATAAAAACAAAAACTTTCAGGACAAAGTCCTTAAACCTTTTGAATAATTCTATGCTTTGAACAAGTAGATCATAGGATACATTCTATAAAAATCATAAAAACTCAGATATACTAATAAACATCTTCGTAACCTGTTATGCTTGGCCCTATATCATAGTTGTCAGTATGGATACATTCATTCCAGTGATGCCAGACCTGACTGACAGTGTTATAAATGGGTAAATAAACAAGAGAAATGCAAACACTGTAGCTACATTCTTGAGCAACATTTACACTTCACAGGAGAGTTTCCAATATTTATCCAATGTTATTCTGTCTTTAAAATTGCCAGAGAAGTCAAGACATTGTGTATTCTACATGACAATGAAGCCATCAACGTCAATCTCATTCTCTGAACAGCTATCACCTAAATTAAAGGGAAAACAACTAATATGCATATTAATATATTTATATATGTATCTCAGTGTGACCAAGTGGGTAAAAAGGTTCTATGTTGTCACTCCAGTATGGATGGAGCTCTAATCCTCCTTGCCTCACTACTCCTTTATATAATTCTGACTTATCATTCCAGCTTTCTAAACATATAATTATGCATTCTCTAGTAGCAACAATATATGCTGATACTGAACATGAAATTAGAGAGAAAGTGAAGTACTATATTTAATGGTATAAAATGCTGTGTCTTAAACCCTTATAAATTATTCACTTGTGGATAGCAGGTTCCTCAATGCATGTTAGACTTGGTTAATTAAGTACATATCTGGGATATCATGTATTAACTACTGGTGGAAAAATATAGTTCAGAAGAAACAACTTTTCATCTTCGTTTAGACTGCTTTTTGTGGTTGCAAATGCAAATGAAAGGGACAAGTACACTCTGTCTCTTGCGGCCTAAAGCCACTGGCCATTAAACCAATCTAGATGCCAGGCTTGCGTTAGCTCATTATTAAGTACCAAAACATTTCATTTAAATTGGCGGACTAAATTATTCATTCAGAATGAAAATACCCCTAATTCATTTTAGCTTACTTCGTAAATTAAGTTAAAAACAATTAAAGACACTCTAACTCTGAATTAGATTTTTCCACAAAGTAGGGTAAGTAATTTATTGTGGGGTCACATCTTCAGCTGATGCTGAATTTTCTATGGCATTCCCACAAACACAAGTCTGGAATCTGTCTCCCTATCTCACTACATGCAGTTCTTATGTATTCCAACCAGACATCTGGGTTTTTTAATGTTTTATCCTATTTCTATAAGATTCAGACATCTAAATGACAGACTTTCTGTAACTCTTTAGGCAGTAACGAGAACAGACATCCAGTAACTAGTGGGCAATCTGCCTGTGTTTTATTTTCTTTCCATGTAACCTCAGGTTTTGTTGTGATCAAACTGCTGCAGCATTTTCATATGGTTCTCAAAAGAACACTAAGCTGAATGCTTATCTTTAACAACCTTTGTTTCACTAGTAGGTTCCCATGGAGAATGGAGAATAGGAGTCAGGAGAAAGGAAAAAGATCAAACCTTGAGTGTATCAATCCTTATTTTGTCATAAAATTTCCTTATGAGATCCAAATAAAGTTACTGGGATCCTTTCAACACAACACAGCATAACACGGCCACAGAGATGGAAGATATTAGTTAGGCAAAGATTATGAAGAAACTTAAGTCTGCTTTCAGCCCTTCTCTTTTCAGTCAAAGTGTATCAACAGAACAGATTGAAACAACAGTAGTTCAGGTTGTTCATCTACTGTGAAGCAGATCCTAAAAACCTTGACAGATTTTGTGCGTGTGTGTGTGTGTGTGTGTGTGTGTGTGTGTGTAATTCAGTCAGCAAATTCTAGCATAGAAGCATGTAGGTTCATAATTTATTGTTGCCTTATTTATTAACATGAATTATGAGACAGAGCCCTTGGATCGCTCACAAAATAAAACCAAAGAAAACCAAATGTTAAGAAATCTTTAAAATAAAAATAATTATATTACTATTTTTTTCATCTAGTCAAACAATTTAGTCAGGTTTTTGACTTTCTGCATTTGCTGGATTATTTGCAAATGTGATTAATTTGAACACTGCATGGTTGTGTTGTGATCAAATGGTCCTTCAATTAACATGACCACGAAGAAATTTAATAAATTTAACCTTAGAACAAGTCAGACCTAGGGCAGATATTAGGAAGAAGTATAAATACTGGAACAGAAGTTATCTTCTACTAGTGTAAGGACACAAAATTTTTCTATTATATTTATTAGAGATTATAGCCATAGATTGAAATGTAGCAGTACTGATGCTTACTCTACCCATTTCACCGTACCTGCCCACCACACACAGACATCCCAACCTTCATAAAGCTAAGGATAAGTCTTTTTTGCCATGAATACAGTACATATGAGAAATAATAAATAAATCTTGCAGATAAAAGGAATACACAACCTGACATAAGATATATATTGTTCATTTATTTTTCAGTGAATTAAAATAGAGAAAAGTTTTGTGTACGTTTTAGAACTATCCTGTTGATCACATCATACTCAGGCCATTCTGATTTATACATCCTAAAATGACTGAAAGATAACTGAATAGTGGGTTAAATTCAAGACCCTTTATTTCTCATTTCTTTACCAGATAGTAATTGCTTTTAAGAAAAAAAAATAGAGACAAAGAAAGAGAGAAAGAGAGAGAGGAAGACAGAAAGGGAGGAGAGAAAAAAAAGAAAAAGAAAAAAGAAAAAGAGAAAAAAAAGGAAGAAGGAAAAGAAAAAAAAAAAGAAGAAAAAGAGGAGGGAATGCAGGAATAAGATAAAGGATTTCACATTTAGTAAATCAGAAACAAAATTCCATTTTGATTCAAAGCATTTTCAAAAGCTGTGCATATATATACACTGGTAGAGATACACTTCTATGTAAAAATTACATAAATGAGAGCAGAAGTGTTAAGAAGGGAGTGGTCATGTATAAATACATTTTTTACATTTTACATGGTTCTGTATAAGCTTCGCTGTGAACTGCACATTGAGCAGAGCACCTACATGCCTTGTCCTATCTATTTATAATTCTTGTCCACAAATGGCATTCTAGATGGTGGCCAGCCCACAGCTACAACTGTTCTCAAATGCTGCCACCTAAAGGCTAAAACGAAGTACAACTAGAGAGATGGCTGAAAACAACCAAAACCAGCAAAAATTAGCAAATAGGAAAAGGCTCTCAGGTGTGCTACATTGGGAAGTAATCTACAACATTGCAGTTCTTGCTTGGATATCACGTACCAAATGAATTAATTTTTAATCCTGTGTGGATAATTACCTGAAAATACTTTGGAGACATAGTTATATTAAGTATATAATCACTAGATTTTGTGTGAAAGGTAGAAAACTAGACTCTATGACTGGAGGGAATGAATGGATGAGAAGCCTGAAAATGTAGAGCTCATGTACCACTGTAGCAAAATAGAGGCTATAGAGGCATATAGAGGCAATATCTCACATTCTACCAGCTAATGAAGTTAGAAAAAATAAATAAAAATCTGATCTTTTGCACTGAAGAAACCTCCGCTACTTCCCCCCACCCCTCATTTTTTAAAGCTGACTTAATACCTTCTCCTACAAAACCCTGATGCACCTCCCTGATGCACCCTGATGCTGACAACACATTAGAGACCAATATATTTAACATTCGTACTAGTATCTTCCCAGGCCCTGGGAACACATCCCTATTTATCAGTGTCCTTCACAGCTGGACATTTGATTGTGAACAAGGCAAAATGAAATCAGATGGAAACAAAAGTTGTTGAGGTGTTTGCTTTTTAAAAAAATATGACCAACACTTATGCAGTTGCACTGCTATTGAAGCCTTGGGCAGATATGCACAATTTTACCACTTCCATTGCTAGGTTTCTGATGTGTAAAAATTGAGCTTAGGAATAAGAGTATCCAGATTTATTTTACTTGTGAGTTAAAATGAAATTTGAAATTAAATTTGTATGAAGAAAGGCTGATGTAAGATTTTATTGGTTATGCTTCATTATTTTCTTGTCGATTTTAGCAAGTTATTTCAAGTAAATACTTTAAAACTGAAACAATAGGTAATGCCACAAAAAGATGTCATGCAGCCAACCAATGGAAAAAAAAGACTTTAATAAAAAGATATGAAAAGTCTTGTTCACTAGCAGAAATATTTTAGCGTATTTAAGAAATACCTTTATTAAATCACTACAGTGATGACAGCCTCTACAGGACTGCCATTCTCTTTGCAAACACCCTGGCTCCTTCATGTCCAAAGGAATACGTGTTACATTTTTATTTCAGTTTCAGTTTTCTCTTCTAGGGCAGTAGCCAAGATACTACCGTCCGCCAAAAGAAATCAATAGGTTTGGCTACTGTCCTTTCAGGTAGCTGATGGGGCTTGCCCACAATGCTGTTGGCATGACTGACAGTAAGGTAGGCATGGCAGGATACTGAAGAGATACTCCAGTCTCTGACTGTTCCTGTCTGGAAAGTCTCTGTACTTCCATCTGGCCTGTGTGCCTGCTTCCCTCCTCTGTGGGGGTGGGTTGTAGACAGGGGACAAATCTGGACACAAGAACTTGCAACTGCTTCCAGGTTCTAATAGTTTGGACAGAATCGTGCAGTAAAGAAAAAAGAACTCATTACTCTGGCAACCTGGGGGGGAAAAAAACCACCAGATTTTTAACAATATTATTCAGAGAAATTAATGCTACATGCAGTTTCCCAGAACATGGGATTTTTTCAGCAATTGATCCAGATAAGTGAAAAAGTTTTCATTATATATGGCAGTCATTATTGTTGTCAATGACAATATCTTCCATTGTTTACATTTGGCCAGAATGTCTTTCAAAATTCTTAGTAACTATCAATTAATAATGCTGTGCAGTGCAGGCCATTTGTACAGTCAGTAACAGTGTGCACCACATATATCCTCAGTGTAAGAGCAGCCCAGCTCAGTGCACACTACAGCACAGCTGCATACAGGTACAGTAGCGTGGGTCTAGATGTAAAGAAATTTTGCCTTTGGAAGACTAACTAGTTTGGGTGTTTTATGAATGCTACTCTACTGATTCTGATACTGAGTGTGTTCAGGAAGAATTATTTGGACACTTCTGCGTGCAGCACAGCAATTAGCATAGATCACAAACTTCAGAGTGTGTGCTGTATGTAAATGTATTTAATGGAAAGAAGGCTTAATCTCTTCTTTAGGGAATGTGCAATTGAAATAGTTTTGATTTGACTCCTTCTCATGAAAACCACTGTGAAATTTGAGGTGTTTCAAGTTTCTAAAGCTAACAGAGGACTGAAGAAAACCAAGTAAAACTAAAAAGTAAGTGCTCTCTGCTACTTTGCAGTTTGAGATCTTATCCCATAAGCTTTTTTTCTCTGTAAAACCCTCATTGTTTTGATAGTATACAGTGAAAGACACATAAGCAATCATGCAGTGTATTATGCAATCCATCTTCTGGCTAAGAAGGAATGTCCTTTAGGTCCTTAGAACTAAACATGAGCTTCTATCTCATTTCCACAGATGTATTTCATACACTTCTTTCAAGTGTCATACAGGAACCCCTCCAATTATGTTCTGTGGGGAACATGCTTACACCATCAATTTATTTTTTTTTTCTGCCCATTAGCCATTTCCATCACAAAGAAGAAGCAACAGAAAGCATAGCTAATTGCATAAGAGGCCAATTCAGGACAAATGCAATGTTTTCCCATCACATCCCATCACACAAGGTTGCCATTTCTCCACTTCTTAAATGTCTATCCCTTGCTGCTAACACACAAAATTGAACACTGCCTGTGGCATTTACTGTACCTTCATCTGCTGGATTAAATGTTGTCTCAGCTGCTCTACTCTGTCCCTCAGGGACCAAAACCGTTACCATTCAGAATACTCTCAGCAGCAGAAACAGAACACCACCAATGTCTCATCCAAACTAACAGTGTTTCCTCACAGTTTATAGCATTTTTGGTATCAAGCAGGGACCTGAAGGATCAACCACTCTTTTACAATTCCTGACTACATTTCATTAGAAGTGAGACAGAACCCAGAACTGCTGCTGGGCAGAGCTGTGTCAAGGGTGGAAATTTTATTTCACATAGGATTAACAGACATACAGCCTGAGAAGACAGGGCAATGGCTCAATGATCCAGGAAATGTCTCCAGTAAGATGAAACCTTTTCATCTTACAGTACTACTCTGAAGATTCCAAACTCTGACTTCAATCAAAGTCATAATGGAAAGAAACAAATTTCCAAGTTCTCCATTGAGAAAAAAAAAATGTCCTTTAAAGTGTTTTAGTTGAAACTGCTTCTTGTGCCATCTGATGAAAGAATCATCTGGGGAATTGGCCTTGGACATCCTTCAGCTGCGTCTCTGATTTCATCTCCAAGTATTTCTGAGAAAACTGCCTGGATTTCATCCCAGCTGAGACGGAGAAGCTTACTCCAGTAGTATACAATAGTGCTCGAATTTCCAGAGGAGTTTTGCAAGGATATAAGCGTGGAGAAAAGCTGTAGCTGTAGCACTTTTATAAACCAAATGAAACTCTGCAACCAAATACTGCAGTAGTGCTGGGAACAACACTGAAACTCTGTGGCTTGAATTCCTCGAGTTGTAGCATTGTGACAAATCAAACTGGAAAAATCCATTGACAAAATCTACAACATCACCTTATTTCCCTTGACAGTTTTTCAAGAGTAAAGTTTTTAAGAAAGTATGCAAACAAAAGAAAGCTACTTTTAAAATCCTAAAATTTGTGGGTTTTCCTTGGTTCACATTTCCTTTTTATTTACCACTCTGAAAACAACGCATGTATTTACCTAAATAGTTCACATCTCGTGATTAAATGTATCAAAAAGACTGCCGGAGTTGGTCCTTCATAGCAGGGCTTTGGACACCTAAAACAACAATATCTTTAAAAGAGTCTCTATATGAAGATTTACTCAGTTGTGTCTTCTAACTTTGAAAGCAAGTGTTCTCATTTTTGGAATATAACTTTCAGTATTTGGTAGCAAAAGTACACTCAGCATTAGGTATTGTGAAATGAGAGAATGGAATTATGTTATTTCTTCTTCATACTCCTAGAAACTTAGCCATATTATAGAGCATGGGCATACTGTGATCCTGGCAACTAACTTGAGAATGAGAGAGCAGGGAATGCTAACATAAGAATAATTTCTTAATGTTAAAGACGTCTCTGCTTATTATATCTGCAATAGGCATTACCCAAATACTTTGTTCAGGTATTCATCTATTCCTTAAATGATAAGCAATT
Source organism: Sclerurus mexicanus (assembly GCA_013396755.1). NCBI lineage: Eukaryota > Metazoa > Chordata > Aves > Passeriformes > Furnariidae > Sclerurus > Sclerurus mexicanus. The sequence continues at coordinate 59,141 of VWZF01005681.1, forward strand.
CAAAAGAAAATACAAAGCAAGCAGAAAATTCTGCATATAATTTCAGTTTAACTCAAAACTTAAAAACTTCATTAAACTTCTATTAACTTTTCAAAATTACCATCTGTCTTTTATCTTACTAATTTCAACCATAACCTAAAGCAAGAAAAAAAAAAACAAAACATGGGGGAAGCTATGCTGATCATGGAGAACATCAGAGACTTTACAAAGAAATCTATTCTCATTACACTTCAATACTGTTTCAGAACCAAAAATCTTGGCACAAACATCATAAAAACCTGCAATATGCAAATAACACGTGGGCCTTCAGGAAATGAAGTCACTGAAGCACACGGACTAGCTTTTGCCTTTCCCCATAATGATTACTTACAGATTCACATGATAACAATGAATCAGCACATTCTCAGGGGAGTTCAGACCATGACCTCCTTGATAGTGTAGATTTCTTGTTGATTTATTTGGGTCTATTTTCCAAGACTGAAGCAGTTGAAAGCAAAAATACAAGTGGCACAACCTTGTGAACAGTCACTTAAATTTTTGGACAGGAATCCCATTGCGAAGTCCTACAGTCAGTGCACATATGTGATGTCTGCTGTCTACCCTCATCCTTATCTCAACTTCAAAGCATAGTGCCTTTTTACAAGTTCATCAAACCCTTCCCTGGGGATATAGGTGTCAAGCACTGGTTTAGATGCCAGTGAATGATATGTTTAGAAAAGAAACATTTTTGAAACGGTGAACAAGAATGGAACAGTTTCTCTTGTCTGCTGTCTTAGTTTAAGTTATTAATTATGACAGTTACCCATGACATATTTTCTAAATAACATAGTTTCTAAATTTATTATTATTTTACCTATTGATTGTATTCAATCACTGTTTAGATATAATTTCCCAAGAGTTTTTGTTGCTCTTTTACATTTTCTCCTCAATTTTTAAGTATTTTATGTGAAGTATACTTGAAGATTATCTTTGACTTAAGAACACCTCATTTTGCTTTATCTTCTGAGGTTCTGCTGAATTTCTTAGATTATCATTACAAAAAACCCCTTCACCATTACCTGTCTCACCTCTTCACTTCTCCTTTAACTTTTTCTGTCTTTTCTCAATATGCTATGGTTTTAACCTTCCCTTTGACATGTCGCACTTTATTAATTTCTTATTCTCCTCTCCCCTCTTCCTTTAACATCCCCTTATGAAGCCCAGTCAACCTCCCTTCTCATCCACCTTTTTTATTCCGCCTTCCAGCTGGAATGCGGCACTTTTTTTTTTTTCCCACTTGCTCTATTATGGAACTGTTCCCACAGTATTTCATGAAAATAACATCGGAATCAGTATTCTTGCAGCAGTTTCATCTTATTTTTCAGATTCTGAATGAGTGGGAAGGGTAACAGCAGAAGGAAAGAGTCTGATTTTAATCAGAAACTACTGTTAACCATAAAATATCTCACACTCTTCAAAGAAAAGTCCTTTTAAGGACTTGTGAAAGCTTTTAACCACCATCACTGCATGATCCCTATCACAGATAATCACACCTGTTGACAGTTATCTGCCAAAAAACAGTAACATAAGAAAGTGAGATCTAGATTTCAGATGCACTTGGGAATGCCAACATAACAGGCTGATTTTCAGCAGGTGCCTTAGTGACTCATTGACGGCCACCTGACTGTGCCAAAAATGTACTGAGCATGGTACCTTTTCTGGAAGTGTCCCTCCTGCTGACAATGATACCAACTGCCAACATGTACTACAAAAGAGTAAATCTAGGAGAATTCAGTTTACAACTTTTTATTTTTAAAAAAGTAGCATAGGAAAAGCTGGGTGCTCAGAACAACAGCAAAATACCTGATTTCAGATGGATCAGAATTTTGCACTTTAACACTTCTCAGGTAGGATGAAGTCACGTGAATTTTCCAATAGCACCTCTTCCCTTTCCTACAGGGCTTCAGGGGTCAAATAGCACACAGAGCCACGCAAAACAAATTTAGCAGTTCAAGTGCCAAGTGTGTTGAAGTTGTAAAGATGGATAGAAGGGTAAAAAGCAGAACCAGCCTGGATGTGGTAACAGCACAGCTGGTTTTAAAAGGGAAAATCCATCTACAGCCTTCTTGAATAACTGCACAGTGCCTTACATAATGGGGCTTGAATCTCAGCTGTCCCTAGGCACTACCACAATCCACTTGATTAATAGTTAATCATTAGCAATGTACATGTTAGGCTCACTTTATAGCTGCTCAAGTAATTCTGATTTAGTGGAGCAGTGCTGGAAATAGAAACACTATAGTTTACACTAGCCTAAGGACACCAGTGAAACTTAGACCAGAGATCAAGTGTTGTTGCCTGAGATGGCATCAAAGAGACCTGTTAGCTCAGAGGCAGCAGAAAGGCAATGCTCGCATTTTGTCTTTTTAATTATGATCAGCTATGGAGTTGTTGTCAAAGCTACCTTTGAGAGTCTTTTTTTGATGTGTTAACGTCAGTGTTGTCTCAAAGTGAACTGAGTCAGGCTGACTTGAATAGAACAGATTTAGTTATTGGTTTGGAAATATGACCTTGTATGCCAGACTAGTTAGGCTGGGGAATTCTAGATTGCTTCTGCATAATGTCTTGAGTGTGTTTTGAATCAACACCATGTGATACCTTGGAATGCTTGTGTTATTTATATTTATAGTTATTTCTTATTGTGCAAACTGCAAATATCTATACCTCTAAAGCTCGGAATTTAAATTACCTCTAAAAACTACATAAAGCATCTTTCTTCTTACAGGTGTTGATTTAATAGTAACTTGAATTACCAACAACTAACTTCTCTATTTAAGGATTATCTTGCCTGCAATCAGCCAAAGTAATTGCTAGAACATAGTGATGTTGTTCTCTTTGGTCTTCCTGTAGATCTTTTAGTCAGATTTGGTACCATAGCACTGGATTTTTCATCAAAATCTTTGGGAGGTCTCCTTGTACACAGGTGTAGAATACATATTTGTCCTTAGTAGCTTTTGGTACCAACGATTACTAAATGTGGATTTGCATTACAGTTCAATACCTAAGTTTGCTTTTCAAATAAAACTCATATGAAATAATGTTTATATGAAAGACCAGTATAAAATTGCCTTCATAGAACACTAGGAGAAAAAAAATAAGAATTAAACTCTAAAACAGATCTTGTTTTAAAAATGCTGTGAGCTTTCCCTCTCATTTACAACCTTTATAAGTAAGTTGTCAAATTGGTTTTGCTATGTAAATATTGTTTACTCCTTGTCACTGTCACCCTTCAGTTCCTATCACCATAAGCTGAGCACTTAAAATTGAGCTTTGAAGCTTCTGAACAAATGTTAAAAATGTTTTCCACCCTAGAAAATCCAGGGCTCCCCATACTAATTAGTGATGCTAATATGTGTGGCTTTTTTCTTTTTCAAACAGTGCTTGAAAAACATTTGGAAATGCCTCCTATATTTCACCAATCAAAATTATCATGAGCATTACCTTTTTGTATCTTTGATCAAAAGCACCATTATACAAATAAAAACAGCAGCCCATCAAGTAAATTTAATTTAGCAACCAGCTGTAGCAGACACTGTATCAACATGTAAAGATACAGTTAGTCTTCACCAGAAAAATAAAAACAAAACCTCTGAGACAGGTTTTATAGTTCCCTTTTCCAATTGTATATAAATGTGCTGAAAATGGGAACCAGGTAACTGAGTCCTCTGACAAAAAGCATCCTGGACTAATAGAACTGCAAACTTTCTGAAACCACTCTCTTCCTGATATGCTTCTGCTCCAGCACACTTGTTTATCCACAGCAAACTCCACAGGCAGGTAGGTATACATCTTGCGGCCACCTTGACTGTCTGCCACCTTGAAAAGTGTGCATGAATTGAGTCATAAAGTGGGTATAAAACACATAAAGAAGTTTTTATTTCTTCAATGGAATCAGTAATGTTAGTGGTTTGTGCTTGTAATTTGGGACTAATCTGTCAAAGCTCGTGGATCTTCACACGACTGGTCTTTCAGTGGCTTAATACTTTCTAAACTATTCCACTTGGAAAAAGTGAGCAGAGCATTTAAAAACATGCAAACAAGAACTCTCTGTTCATTCCCAATTCATATTTACATGCCATGTTTATGAGAAAAAGACACGAGGAGCAGAACAGTGGAGAAACAGACCCAGTATACTTTGATTTTCTGTTTTCTCCTAAAACATGCACCAGCAAAAACCTGATTAGAAAGAAAAAATAATTCTGCTAATAGGAGCAAGCAAGAAACATATGGCATGACATAGATAGTACACATTGAGACATCAGTCAACATGGCAAGAAGCTGAAGCAACATCCACAAATTACAACCTTAATTGCTAAAAATAATTAAACAGATTGGCAGACATTTTAAAAATCACACATGGGTATCCAGTAGCCACAGAAAGTGAGCAGGACTCAGTGATGTAAATAGTGATGTAATTTATAATTTAAAATGTTTTCCCTATTATTTAAAGTATTTTTATTTTAGAGTTTGGAAAATATCCAAGTTATGTTATGTCCAAGGTTGACTGGGATCATCTTCTCTAATGCATGGAGCTTTTTTAACTCATTCTTTTCTCTCAATGTACCTCTACGTACTGTATTTGAATTTTAAATAAGTTGTATATTTATATTATTCCAAGTTTTCCAAAAGTATCATAAATTATAGATGTCTGTAAGCATGAAAAGTATCATAATTTTTAGAGGACAGAAAAAAAAAGGAGAGTTTTTCTGAAGGTAAAGATAAAATCAAAAGTTATTTTCTTTAACTGTCAGGAAATTAAAACCCCAAATGGAGCTTCTAAACTGTTTCTTTTTTTTCCCAGTTGAAGCCTGCTGAATGCTGATTTTTAAGAAAAAGGGACAAAGTTCTGAGCAAAATTGTCCTTGTATCTTTCATCAGAAAAGTGAACACATTTATGGAAGAAGGAATCCTATGCACTTTTTTATTATTGTTTGTTTCAATAACCACCTCATTCTCAGTCACAGAGTGAAGGAATTACAGACAATATTGTGCATGCTTCCCTGAAAAGGCAGCATAGTGTTATATTTCTGTTGAATTTTCAGCAGAGAAACACTGACAATTTACTAAAAAAAGGTAAATACCTGAGATAGAGCTTTTCAGTAAACCTTATCATTGCTGAATTAAATGTGAATGTCAGTATAAGTGAGAAAAATAGAGTTGCATGACAACAGCAAAACCGAATGCCTGCCTTTTGCTTTGAGAATAAACCCCGCCAAATTAGACTTGTCCATATTCATGACCTCTTTTTCCTCCAGCTCTTCATGAATATTCAGTAAAAAACTTTTCTTCAAAAGAATATGCATCGCTACCAAAAATCTCTGCAAACTGGTGTATGTAGGAATATTTGCACTAGTATGCTGGCATATTGAAGAGCTCTTTTATTATTTGCCCAATAAACTCATTAACTGATTAAGAACATTCAGTTCAGTTAGAAACAGAAGATTCCCTCTCCTGCTTTCCAGGCTTGGGCCATCCAGCCAGGGAGAACAACTGTGCCACACGGCTCAGAAATTAGTAAAGAAATAAATAATGTAAACTAAATGGTCAGAGGTGAACGCACAGCCTAAAACACCTGTGTGAGATACATCCACGGAGAGCAACTTGATTAAAAAAAACCCCAAATAAATAAATTTATTTAAAAAAAAAAGAAAACAACGAAAAAAACACCAAAAACCACACAACCTGCCCGCAGAACATCTGGGCACAGAAAAGGGCTCGGCTCCTTAGAAAACAGCCGTCGCCAGCTCTGCCTCAAACCTGGAGCGGCGGCCGCGGCGGAATCTCCCCGCTCCGCTCCGCTCCGCTCCGCTCCCTCGGTCGCCGCCGCCCCCGCGCCGCTCCCGCCGGCCCCGCCGCCGCTAGTGGGAGCCGGGGGACCGCGCACGGC
>VWZF01005681.1:65119-212498 GCA_013396755.1 Sclerurus mexicanus
CCCCCCCCCGCCCTCCCCTGCCTCCCCTGCCTGCCCTGCCTGCCCTGCCTGCCCTGCCTGCCCTGCCTCCGGGAAGGTGGCATCCCTCCTTCCCACGCACTGCTTTTGGAACACTCGCGGCTGTAAATGTCGGCAGAGCAAAATCCTGTCTGCTGTTTCATAATTAGAGGGTTACGGCCTGAAAACAACCAAAACGTCACAATTGGATTTTTTTAATAGGAGCCAAGTCATCATGCGTGCTCCGGTGATTTCTAGATGCTTCTCTCCCTAGCCTTGCTGCAGTTTTAGAGCATCCCAGTGCTCCACTGCCACTTCAGCCTGCCAGCAAGCCTGGGAAGGATTCAGTACAGTGCTGAGGATCCAATGGTGTCCTCACTGCAGAATCTGACCCACGGTTAATTGAACACTTTGTTAATTTTCAAACTGCATGACAGCTGATGTTTACAAAGGATACTGAAAGGATACTCAGAGTTAAATGTAGTCCTTAGTATGTGCAAAAGGTTTTGTTAATTTACATTGTTCCTTGTCCCCAAAACTCTTACAAGATTTTATGTAGGAGTTGAGGGAAAAAAAAAAAAAGTAGCTTACAAGTCAGAGCTGTGTGAGTACAGTTGCTCAATATAAATGTTAATACAATTTTTGAGATAAAATCTGCAACCATAAAAACACAAGCTGGCTTTCAGGTGCCTTGTTCTAATCATGTATTTCAGAAATTAGATTTACTAACTGCAACACTTTATGTTAGCATGTTTGTGAGAAATAGTACTTTAAACTCATATTCAATTATTTACCTCATTATGGTACCATCATTTATTGTCAGCAATAAAAATTTGTTTAAAAGTAATAATGTAAGATACTTATTTCCAATTGTCATGTGCATATGGCTAGTAAAAAAGAGCTGTATTTTTTATTATTATTATTTGAGATTCTCTTAAATGTAAGAGTGATAAGAGCTGTGGATTAATTAAGAAATAGCAGACCTAGAAAGACAACAGATGACAAAATTTCAGTACAAAGGATATGTTGAAAGGGAGCTGGAAAGATTAGAAAAGGAAGCCTATCACAGTCTCTGATAATTCTTCCATGAGAGACAATTAGACACGTGGTGAGAATACTGTCACTGTTACTTTGTACCCCTGAAACATAGGATTGCTATCACTAGTACAAGACCATAAGCTTTGCACTGAGTTTGCAAGGCCTTGGGCTTGCCCTGTCTGAACTCTTCCTGACTTGCCTGCAGCTCCTTTTTTCCTACAGACATTTTTCTGTAGCATGAGGATAGATCGAGCCTATGGCAAGTTACTCCCTTTACACAGACACCCTGCTGAAGGTACTGGCATAAAGATGCAGAAGATGAGTGGAAGGACGAACATAATGCCAGGAAAAAGGCAGTGTGTTTAACAGCGACAGTGTGTTTAATAATTTAAACTAGATTGCTACTATTATTTAGACATTGTCTGTATAGAAGATTTTTTTTTTCTATAATTATGCCAGGGAGACACCAGCTGATTTTGTTGCAAGAAGTACAAGAAGGAAGCACCATGGCAGCAGGCCACATAAAAATCTTACGAGTGATTTCAGTGGTGAAGAGAAAGGAGGCATGCAGAAAAAAAAAAGCAACATCAGAAGTTCTCCATATGAAATAAAAAGTCAGCAATACATTAGTGGTAAAAAAAAGAAGAACAGTTCAAAGGCACCACTTAAGAAGTGATCTTGAAAATTACTAAAATATCACAACGATTGAAATGTTTGCCTTATTATGGTTTTAGGATGTTTTAAACATCTCCTGTTTAACAGAAAAACCTAAACTAAATCTACACTGAGCTGTAGCTACTGCTTGTCCTGAGAAAGGACAAGGCATTCTGAAATCGATGGAAATATATCTCTCACTCAAATCCTCAAGGGGCAGGACTGAAGTAGTCTCTGCCTTCTAGAGCTCCCTGTAGCTGATGTAAATTCAATTCCCAGTTCTTACTTTGCCTCTTGATAATTGGGAATTTGCATACCACAAGTAGCTGAATCTGCCAAACTGCTTGATAGGTCTGAGGTGTTTCCTCTAAGACAGGGCTGTGGTCTCACTTGTCACTCCTAGATCTCTTCTTGGATATAACTGCATCTGAAACAACTAAGGCAAGGGACAAGGGGGATGAAAACAGTTACTCATTTGAGCGAAGATGTGCTAGATATAAAGGTATACCAAGATACAAATGTGTTAATTAATGCTATGCTTGGATCTCCAGCTACCAGGATTAATTGGAGGCTATCCTAATCAAGCAAAAAGGGCCAAAGCACAGGATTCAGTACTGTGGTTGACATGCCTTTGACCAGAGCTGGATCATACTATCCTGGGATTATACTCCTGGGCATGGCTGTAAGAATAACATGGGTGTCAAGGGACAATCCAGGCACAACTGGAGAATTTTACTCACGTTAATCAGTTGCTAACCAACACAAATTGCTGATTGCTCTTCTAAGTACCGGGAAAGAGAGCAGCACAAACAATCAAGCATAGAAACATCTATCCTCCCTCCTCCACAAACTTAGCTTTCTATATTTTCTCCACCAGTTACATCCAGTTTTCTAGTATTTCACTGGAGAGGGCACAGATAATGGGAAACCTCAGCTGATGCACACATGGCAGTTTTACTACTACCCTTTGGCCTATGGCTCTCTCTCACACATACACCTGAGCAGGGATGTAAGTTCCCCTGCCTTGATGGTTGGTTGGTGCCCCGTGGGTTCTCCTACTGCTGTTTTCATTTGTCCCAGTTTTGAAGGGATGAGCAATAAGCCAAATGGATGAAAACTCCAGTGTCACTTTCCCTTAGGGCCAGGGTAAGGGCAGACCCTGATCTTTAGAGTTTACTAGTACGGACACAGTCACAATGACTGGCTAGTATATTCTAAATAGTTTGACTGCATAGTCCAGAATCACTCGCTACTTAAATTTATGTTAGCTGAAAAGGCTTATGTAATGGGTTTAAAACATGAGTATTTTCCCTCTTGCAGGCATGCCTGAGGAGTTAGGTCATTGCTATAAAAATAAATATTTCTTTGTATATATAAATATGCATATTACATAAGAAGAATCCAGTGTCTTGGAAACATTCATTAAATGTTGAGACAGCTGGGCACTGACCAAGAAAACAACAATCCCAGGCAAATGTCTGACAATCAGCCTGCTGACTTCTGAGGTGTGACACGGTCATCCTTGCTGCTTGCTTCTTTCATTTGATACATGTATGAAATAAGCTGCTTAGGTGGTATGGGCTGCTCTGTCCCATACAGCTTAACCTTCATTCATCAACAGTACCTCATAGTTCTGAGTAAATTAAAGCTGAAATAGATCTTTATATTTCAGTGGTTCATAAAACTCAGAGTTTTATTTCAGTACAAAGTGATGTGAGGCCAAATAAAACAGAATGTAGAAGGTTACACCCCGAGGATGATGTTCCATTTCATAATGATGCGTTGTATTTATCTTCCCCAAGCTTAAAATAAAAAACCCCTCATTTTTTCAGTCCTAGCAAACAAAATGCCCGGATATTTCAGTAAATAGTTCAAGACCACAAATTATGAAATATTATTCTTCTCCTTCCCATGTTGCTGATGGTACTTAAGAATGCAGTGCTATGCATAACAGTACATTCACTCAGTCTCCTGCACTGTACAGTACTAGGTCTTGACCTTTGTGTCCCAATTTCAGTACATTTTATTTGAATTCACCTAATGCTTTATTTTAGTTTTTACTTCTCCAGGGACTGTACCATCCTGTTTAGATTTTTCCAATTTTTTTTTTAACAAATAGTAAATAATTGTTCTTTCTCATTATAAAAATCATTTTGAAGTCTTCAGTTAGAACTGTATCATGCTTCATGACTTTGATTCCTTTTACTTATCCTCTTAATTTTTCCTTATTAGGAACATTCAATCAAAAAATATTCTTGCGGATTTCATGCAATGCCAGTAATTAAGTTTAGCTTTTTTGGTATTCTAAGAACTGACTCTGCCTTCCCAGAGTTCTGCTGTGTACAGAATGACTCATTTGAGTATGGTTTTTCTCACCTTATTATTTATTCAACAGACCTGACAGTCATTGTGAGATTTCCATTTGCTATTTAATATTGTAAGTCAGAAATATGTGTGTTTGTTCCTGGTGCAGAAACTGTATTAGTATTTTTGCTTGATGTGTATAGCCAAAGAATATATCATGTGAAAAACAGAAGTCACGTAACTACATAGAGAAATATAGAACATAGTTACAAAAAGCAACTGAAAAAGTTACTTCTGTCTATCTGAGTGACCTAAATAATTCCTGACAGGTATTTGTCTAACCTTTTCTTAAAAACAACCAGTAACAGAAATTCTACATCACTGCATTCCATTCAAACACCTGATCAATCTTTCCTTTAGAATGGTTTTCCAAGTGTCCCATGCCACCCTTGAAGCCCATTATTTGAGAGCAGTATATCACCTTTCTCATCATAGCATCTATTTACTTATTCAAAGACTACTATGATATCTTCTCCCCTATTTTTCAAGGCTTAACAACCTCAAACACCTTCCCTCACAGACCATATTTTTCTAGACCTCTGACCCATTTCATTGCTTTTCTCTGGACTCTCTGTAATTGCTTTACGTCTTTCCTGAAGCTTGATGGAGTACTTGAGCTGAAACCTTACCTGCATTAAGCAGGATGGAAGGATTACTCCTACAGGTTATATTCCTGTTGACAAATCCCAGTAGGATATTTGCCTTGTTTGCAGTAGCTTAATAACATTGAGTCATACAGAATTTGTCATCCTCTCCAAATCTGAGATCTTTTCCTGCAGAACTTCTACCCACTTAGTTGTTTCCTGTCTTGCACTAAATGGATGATGAGTCCCGCCTACATGCAGAACTTTGCATTCCTTTTGGCAGAACTGTATCCACTACATATATGATGTTTATTCACAATAAGTATGCACGAGTGATCTCAGTGTCTGTAGACACTCATTGTGGAGCACTAACAAAAAGATCACAATAAAATGCTATCATGAAAGCACAGCTTTCAATATCATTGCTTATGCTGATACCAATATAGCTTTAAGTTATTAAAAAGAAAAAAGAAAAATCAGTTAATATATTGTAAAGGAATACCCATTACAGTTAGAAGGCTCAGTGTTGAGGGTTTTTTTTTTCTTTTTATTTCATGTAAAATTGCTGAACTGACAGCCTTGGGCAGCAAAGTCTTCTTATTCATCTGCAGAAAAATTCTGCCTGAGCAGTGGGAGCATACACTTCTCAACTAATGTGTTTCGAATCTCGGCCCTGGAGAAACAACTCCTTGTAGTACCAAGTCTATTCATTTTCCATAACCACTCAGTGCCTGACCAGTATGTCAGGATTGCCTACAGCAAAGATTTTGGAATATGGACAACAGTTCTGTAAGGACCATGTTAAATGAACAAGCCTATGCATTTTTAGGGCTAGTCTGCACAGAAAGTGTGTACTATATTGACTGTAGTGATGCAATTGAATTGTTATAACTTTTTAGTGTGGATTCACTGTATTTTTACTATCAACAGGGCCAAAATGCAAGGCAACAGGGACAGTCTTGATTTAATCCTACATTGGTATGTTTTTCATTGTCAATACAGTTTAAGGGATTTCAACTCCTCTGCCTCTGGGAATTCTCTCAGCCCTGCTCTGCACCCCTTTATTAGGTCCTCACTCTCCTTTACCATGATATGACTACTTTTGTACTGCATTGCAAAGTACATCAGTGCTAAAATTAAAGGAAGTAATAGTGCCAGGTTTTGAAGCACTCCTGTTTGCAACCCAGTCATGCAAGAGTTGCCAAGACAGAACTGAGAGGGGGTAAGTTGGGATGCCTGGTGAGAAAACATGGCTATAACAGGGAAGTCGTGATAACCTCCTAAAAAACATTCCCTGCTGCAAAAATTTTAATATCATGCTGCTGACTGACTCTTTAATCCACCTGTTAAACTGCACAGCTGGGGGGATAGAAGTCAGGATCAAAGTTTTACTTCAATGAATAGTTAATTGTAGGAGAAGAAAGCAATAAAAATGGCAGAGAGTGAAAAAAGATGATCCCCACAGAACTGAATAGTTTAGCTGCCTGGTGGCTGCAAATCTGTTTGAAATCGCTCCACTGAGTACAACAGGTAGGAACAATATCTTTCTTAGGAAAGCCTGATCTGACTTTCATACATAATCCAAAAGCCCTGAGTAGAGGTATATGCCTTACTCTGACCTTCAAAGGGCAGAGTTTGTGCCCACTTTCTTTCATGGTGTTTTCTACAGAGTGGTTCAATCAGGTCCTTACTCAGAACCACATTGAGTTTCATCAGGTCCATTGTCAGTATCTGGCTTTACCGAAGAGTCTGACAGTGCTGTGTGAAGATATCAAAGTCCATTTTAAATGCTTCCTACTGCAGGGAGCCTATATTCTCAAGGTACATTAGTCTGCACAACATGTTGTACGGTGAAATGTTTCAGTAGCCAACCTAGGTATTCCTACACTGCAAATTTGTAACACACAAACACCATATAAACATACCTTTCCCTCAGATGCCTCTCTTCTGTGAGGTATTGCACAGGGACTCCAGACGTCTAATTCAAATTATTTGATTCAGCTAGCCAGTGGGATACTTAAAAATGTAAAATTACCCCAACTGTCTTGCACAATTAAACTTTCTTTTTATGAAACACAGGGGTATTAAAGAATTTGAATCTCATGCTTTTCAGTAAGATTTAGCATCCTAGAATTGTGATGCTTTAAGATAGCAAATTTATACTGAACCCATTGAGAGACTAATACTCTCACAGAGCTATACCTTTGAGATATGGGTTTTATAGATGACATTGTAAAAAGGGCATAGGCATCTAAAGTGGGACATACCCAGGATTTAGGAACTGAAATACAAAACACAGATGCCTGAAATATCTAATTTGCTGCTGCCTACTCATGTCTGAAATCTACAGAGCTCTAAGTTTCCCAAATTAAAGCTCTCATGGTACCTAAAGTTCTACTTTGGGATTTCCTAACAAGTGAAGAACTTCTAGGCCCTATCAGGATTCAAAAACTAGATTTTTCTCTACTATGTTTGCAGAAAGGACTCAATTTGTTAAGCTCTATCACAGCAGACCTGTTGTTCTCTGTTCTTCTAATGACTTTGATATAAGTGGTATTTGAAGAGTTAAAGCATTCAGTACAATAGAGGTTACAGAGGCTTTCCTTTCTATACTTGTCAGAGGGACTATTAACTCATCTTCTATAAAAGCATTTTACAGAATAGCTATATATTAAGGGGGTGAGAGGTGGGGAAATGATAAGAAAAAAAGAATCATCTTGTAACTTCTGAGATTATTCCACATTGCATATAATAATTTGTGAGGCTAGAAGAGAACATGCAAGTATGACCATAACTCTTAAACATTGGCTTAAAAACAGACCTTGCAAAACACTGAAATGTCAAAATATTTAGGAAATGAGGCTCTCCTGTGTTCCAGAATAACCTATAACCACTGGAATGCTCTGTACACTAATGAAAGCATTAGCTTTGTTTGCAAAGTTTATTTTACAGCTACAGATTTATTTTTTTTTAAGAAATCGTTCAATAATAATTTAAAAATACCAGTACTTTGAGAATGGGCTTCAAGGTTTTCTATAGTGAAAGGATCTTGTATCGGCTAAGACCAAATGATAAACTTCAAGTAATCTGTATAATAATTAAAAACAGATTAAAAGTTCCACAAAAAAGGTCCATTTCCTGCCCTCATTTTTTTGGTGCCTTCACTTCCAGTTGTGCTCACCCAGTTCTCAGTGAAGATAACAGAACACTGAGTGTGTTCTGTGAGGAGTGCCTGGTGAGAGGGCACCTTCCCCATTTCTGACTGCCAAGTGATAGCTGCATGAGGTCAGTAATGGGAAAATCCCATTTGTGGAAGCACATGATTACTTTGTGTAAAAGACGCTAGTATTGAAACATATGCCTGAAATTAAGTGCATTAAGTATGTTTCTGAAAAGGCCATATTGCCACCTGAAATTATTTGAAAAGCAGGTCAGTAAAAAACAGTTTTAAACAGCCACTCTCCTAAAAGATCTAGTGTTCAATTGAAAAAAATGTTTTTCTCTTGCATGATAATCTTTCAAGAGCAGGGCTGAGATGCCATATTACAGAAGTTTATCATAATTTACATTGCTGTGCAGCCTGTTGCAGGGATAAATACAAGCCTTCCATTTCCAGCACTGTCCGTATCACAGCTTGCCTTGATGCTAAACACACTTAAAAGAAATCGTGCCTTCATATACTAAGAAATTATTTTTTCTTCATTGACCCTAGTCACTGTGGTATGAGTGAAAAATCACACAAAATTACAAAAATTGCCCTCCCCAAATTTCTAAGCAAATCTCTGAGTATGTAGTTTTGAAGACTTAAGAATAGCTTGTTTGGCTCATTCCTTCCAATTATAATACACTACTTCTGCAAATACAATGACAGACTGTTAAGCACTTGTGTGTTGTAAGGTGAAATTCAACTTTAATGAAGTAGACAGGTTACTATGAAACAGCGAGCTCTACTGAAAACATGGCTGAATTCTTCATTTTTTTTACTCAGCTACGTTTAAATAAAAACATTGAAACATTACAAGTTACTTATTACGCCTGAAGGTTCCCAGAAAACAAGAAGGAACAATAAGAAACAGCAAATCAAGAAAGGGATAGCAGTCAGCTATCCAAATGCAAGCATCCAAACGGTTTAAACTTACGGATTTGAACTCTTTTTCAGTTGTGAGACTTTTTTAATGTCTGAAGTAATTTACTGAGCAAACATCCCAGTGATGAAAAAATGTCTGATCAGTAAATTGAGTATCTTGACCCTTCGATCTAGATGTACTAGCAGAATATATTACTTTTTTTTATCTTGAAACAAGAGCAAGACTCAGGTGATTAAATGTAGATTACCTATACAAAGTAGGTATTTATAAATGAGCTAGACAATTAGACTCATTTTATAATCAGTGGAGAGAAACAGACACTTTTAGGGCCTGATTCACCTTGTGATTCATTTTGTGTTGAGAAAAGCATATCACACATCATCAAAAAAATCTGCTGGAGGCCTTAAGTGTAAATCCAAATTCTAGCACATAGACAACTGACATATGTTATGGATTATTATGTTTACATAGAAGTATATGTCACTGTTTTACTTAAAGTCTATTAGAATGTAATAATATTTACAGTAGCACATAGCTTCTTGTACTGTTACTGTAATTCTGTAAAAAACAAGATATGCTGAAACCATTAGTGAGGAAGGAACAAATTTTCTAACCTATAAGCTATTAGGAAGAGAGACACCAACTTAATTCATTTGGATATTTTTTTTTCTCTTCAAATTCTTCTGTGAATCACCTGTAGTTTACAGATGACTATAAAATACATTTTTCAAATAAACTATTAAGAAAAAAAAAAGACACCTGTTTATTCTTACATAAGTCAAATTGAATCTGCTGCAGTTTAATTACCATTTTGTCCAAAATTAATTTTATATGCTTTGCAATTATACAGTGCTCTAAGGCACTTGGAAAAAAATCACTATGAATCTATGAAACTGTACAGTATTTTAGCATTTAAAAAGTGCCTTGGAGTTTTCTTAAACTTTGCCATAACACATGGATTATGCTGCAATTTTAATGACTGTAGTAAGATAATAAATTAATAGAATTGCAATAATTTTCCAGAGAAGCTTTTTGTCATTCTCTTAGTTACATGCTAAGCTTTCTGGCTCACCCAAATTAAATCCTAAAAGTCCTTCAGCGGTTGCTCTGAGACCCACACTCACTGAACCTGCCCCAGTGTGCTGGATGAGCAGAGCCATTAGCCAAAGCAGAACAGCATTACCTGCAGAGTAATACTCTGAAGGACCATGTTGTTTACCTAGACAGTGGGAGTTATCCTTTGCCTACATAAAAAGCCAGATGATGTTATAAATAGAAATTTACAGTTCTTTCTTTGTTTCTTTTTTGCAACAAAAAGCTTTCTACTTTCAATTTGCCCATCTTCTCAAATACTGTCATCTTTCACATTGCTAAGTAGTACCAGAAATATTGCCAGTGTTCATAAAAAAAGAGTTGAAAATAAAATCTGGAGTAGCATTTGGTATTGAAAAATCCACTCTGTGTAAAAATGAGATTTTTAAGGGCTAAACTGGAAAATGCATAGAACATTTTTGCAGATGAAAATGCTTAATAAATTATGATTTAAATGCACATTTCCAGTCATAAACTAGTATCTGTCCAACAGAGGTGCCCACAGCAGAGGAAAGCTGCCCCATGCTCACTGCTGCTGCGCTATTCACAGGACAACAGACAACACAAACTAATTACAGACTAGCCTGGCTGCCACATTACAGAGCTAGCAGTAGCTACTCACTCACGAATAAGAAGTGTCTTCACGCAAATTGGAGACCTACCACAAAATATTAGTGACAGTCTAGTGATTATGTCCTAGGTTCTATGAAGCAACATGCAAATATATGGAAATATGGATTCTTTCATCATTAAATTTCGTTAATGCACCACAAATTTTAATCCTGATGAGTTTGCTCACTCTTTCCCACACAGGACTGAGCAGTGAGAGTAAAACACCCCACGAAGGTTGTCATTTGATATTCCAGTCACACTGGGGACATGGCTTCCCAGTCCTGGCATTTCAGCCTGTTGAGTCTAAAGAAGTAAGTGTTATTATTCTGCACTCAAAGCCAACATTTTCCACTTGAGACACAATTCCAAAAAAATTAATGTTAGATGAGGAAAGCATTAATTCATTTTCCAAGTAAATTGGTTATCTAATTTTTGACAACTTGCATTATTTCTGTATGCAATGTTGCAGTCAAGAGAACTCTTACAAGAAAAAAAAAATAGAGGGGGGAAGATTTTTTTTTTTAACTATTGAAATATGTACAGACAGCATTATGGGCAGAGCAGGCTACTTAAAAAAAAGTCACAGTTCCTTTTTTTGGCACCGGCTCTAGCACAAGTGGATTATATCTAAATTTCAGATTTTATTAAAAGAAAAAAATCTGTACCTCTCAGTTATGAGGAAGGCTTAAATATACTTATTTAACTCCATTGAAAAGTAATTCCTGTTAGCTATTGTGGGATTCTTTTGGCAAACATATGACAAATTAGTTTTTTTCTCATAAAAATTATCTCATACAGAAAACCTTGAGAAACAATGGACACAGACACCATATCTGAAAATGAATACTAATTTCATCACTTCATATAAGTAACAATATGTATACATTTTCTTCTACATAATCTGTCATTTACAACTTTTGTCTTTATACACTATTTTCAAGTTTTCTTTTGTTAATCGCTTAAAGGGAGGACAACCATAACAAAAATAAGCTACTTGTTTTGTCTCTCATATGAATATTGACTGTTCTGCGTGTTGCACAAAGAAAACTTTAAAAAAAAAAAAAACAAAACAAACAAACATACAAAAAAACCAAACAAAAACAAACCAACACCAAAACCTAAAACCAAAACCCAACTTTGCCCCCAAAAAACACTGGCAATTAAAAGGTCTTCACTGCTGGTTTACCAGTCCAACTATTTCTCAAATAATTTATCTAGGAAGAAAATTGCAACTAGTGGGTACATTATAAAAATATGAACTCAGCATTTAGCATAAGTCAGCATTTAGCAATACCTTCCTGAGCTGAAAACATAAGGCTATCTGAAAAGTAAAATTACAGTGCTCCCACTAGAAGATACAGTTATTAAACCAGAGAATTTACCAGACAGATTATTCATTTAAAAAAAGACCCCAAAACAACCCAATCACAAAAAATCCAAAAAAAACCCCAAAAGCCAAACCCAAAAAAACCAACAAACCAAACCAAACAAACACTAAACCAAAAATGTGCAGCTCTTATTACTTTTTTCTATTGCATTTCAGTAAATTCAGTGAAAAAATCAGAAAAACACAAGACTTCACTGAAGATAAACTCTCTAAAGAAAAGTTGCCTATGTAATCTAAATAAAAATTTATACAAGTTGGTTTTATCTATGTTTTATCATTGTGTGTTATGAACAAAGCAACTTTGCTAGGATATGAAGAAAAAGAAATGTGGTCATATTTTATCTGTAGATTCATATTTAATAATACACTGATGGGCCAGAATTGCATATCATATGTGATATGTGTATGTGTTATGTGAAATGAAGCCAAGCTATGAGAAAACAAAGATCCTTTATTACAATTCCATATGTATTTTTCACAGGAATAGAAGTGTTAGTCATAGAGTCTTGACTAAACTTTAATGTGGGAACATCTGCAAATCTAAATTTGTCCTGCAAGTTGAATAATGCAATTTTTATTTCTCTGAAGGAATTTTTCAACTGTTGGAGATGGGCAAAGAATTCATGCTTAGACTTCAGCATTGGCTAATTAATCAGATCTCTAAACGTTCCTGTAAAGTGATTATTCCAGTCTTTAGATACGGAAACTGAAGTAATGGGTTAATTGACTTTTCTGAAGATATTGAATATTTTAATAGCAATATAACACTAATATAATTAAAATCTGAGCTTCCAGTTTCTTAACAAAAAAAAAAAAGCTGCTAGTTTTAACCCTTTACTAAAAGGATACTGCTGGAATCATGTCAGAAGCAAAGTTTAATCTGAACTCCATGTTCATGAAAGCCAATATTTTAAGTTTGCAAGAAGAGGAAATCAACTATTGTTTATTCCCAAAACACATGAAACTACCTCCCATTACAGCAGTGATTATCAGCCTGCCTAGCTCATGGGCAGCTCATCTGCACATGCTATAGGCAGAGTCAGTTTATTCTTCCATTTAATTTCATGTGGATCTAGTAGAGTAGTAGGGTTCCATGGACAGTATCTTTCATGTGAGTTGTGTGTCAGGTTTATTGGATCAGTAATACCACATTTTTTTCCTATTTTATAGTCACCATGCCATATACTAATCATAGGCTTCCACTTCTGGAGTAAAACGGATCATGAAGGCATGTTGCAAGCCCCAAACTGTGGGAAGTATGGTTTCCAGCCATGGTTTCCAGTCTAATATGAGAGACTATTGATTGTAGACAACAAAGTATATGCATACTTCCCAGTTCCCATATCATTCTTGACCTTGTTAGCCATGTTCCCAGCTAAATGATGGGGCAAGACATCAGTTTGCACCAATGCTCCTGCTCTTCTATGCTCTCCCAGAAAGGAGGAAAAGGAAAACAAACTTGAAAGAAAGTGACAAGCATTACTTGAGCTGAATAATCAAGAGCTCAGAACTACAGGGGCCATAAAACATGCCTTCCCTGATATCTACATATATATCTACAGATGCTATCAAGGAGATAGATATATTATTTAAAATCACTTCAGTAACTTTAGGAAGAAATGAAACTGTTTCATTTCCAAGTGTCGTGAAGCATAACAATACTTAATAATGTGGGTTTTCCATGAAATAAGAAAAGCTCTATTCCCTACCCAAAAAAAACACACACCCCCCCAAAAAAATCAGTTTTCAACATGATATATACCTTTGGCAAGATTCATAGACAGATGTGTCTTTCAACACTGAAATATACGTATAAGCTCAGTTCACAGGCTAAATGAACCTTTCGAGATCTGGTACATTACAGAGCCTCTTCCCAAGCACAGCATTCAAGGCAATTTCATATTTGATTACCAGCAGATGATGTGACTGCCTGGGGGCAACAGCGGTCCCACCTGCAGTCTATGCATACGCCCCCATCTGGCTCATAGGGGATTTTCAGTCTAGTAAATACCATTGTTTCATCTTAGTCTACAGAACTTTGCTGAAAGAATACCTTTCCATGTATGTCTTGAAGAACGCAAGAAAGGAGAAAATTAAGACTGTAAAATACACTATTCATCTGATTTCTCCCTTTCTGACTATGTCACGTAATTCTAGCCTTGGGCTCCTCTGTTGCCAGTGATGGACACACCTCATGCAGGCGCATATTTTCTTTTAAATCAGGAAACTCTGGATTTTAGTTTATAAAGGCTTAAAATAACTGATCAAAAGCTCCTATAGTCTGATTTTAGGTCATGAGTGGCATTACCACTTAGTTTACCTCTAGGTATTGGTACACTTATCTAGGGCAGTGATGAGCTATATGAATTAATTATACAGAAAAGATGGTCATGGTTATTCACTGCAGTGAGACTATACATTATTAATGAGGCTGATATGCAAATGAATCAGTCAGTACAAAAATTATATGAACTCTTTGCCAAAAACCTGATGCAAATCAACATCTGGTTCAGTCATGGGAGGAGAGGCAGTCCCATCTGGCTGAAAGTAAACCATCAGATTTTAAAAAACTTAAAAATCAGAAAGGAACCTATAATTCCAATCTGTCCTGTAAGGCAATCAGTCCTGAGGAGCAAAAATTTATCATGTTAAGGCTTGAACCATTCAAACTGAAAGACTGTTTAAAAAAAATAAAAAGTAAATAAACCCCCCAAAACCACAAGAGAGAGAAATTAGTATTACATTGTGGCCTGCTGGAGGTGTTGTTGAAACTACTGAAGTTGAAAAACTCAGCTGTGCTTCCACGGATAGGTTCATTATGATGGCTAGCCTCCTGTACCCTGAGTGAAAAACCTTTACAGCTGATGCAAGGTATGTGGAAGAAAAAAAAACAAACCAATTACAAGGCAGTCCTGATGGAAGGTGTTAATTTATTTAAGGCATTTTGTGATTCGCAATATCTCTTTCCTTTTCTTACAAAGCAGATATTTGTCCAATCCAAACCCCTGAGTAGCCCTTGTTTTCACAACAGGATTCCTTTTCACCTCACTTCCACTTAAACAGCTCACTCAAATATTTTGTCGCCTCCTGAGCTTGATTATGGTTCTGAGCAGACATTTAACTTTCATCAATAATGTTAGACAGAAATCCATATTATTTTCTTCTCAGATTCTCCACAGGTTTCAATGATTCCCTTCGCCTTTGCTGGGGAAACAAATCAAAGACCTGGGCTCTGATGGTCTGAACGGTCTCTTATTGATGGGCTAGTAAATGTCTAGACAGTTGTTGTGCATTTGTACTGCATTACAACACAGACAAGACATACCTTGAATAACTAGATGGAAAGTGACTCATTTAGCTGAATCTTGACTCTTTTGAAGAGGAAAGTAAATCATGAAGAAATTTCTTTTTGTGTTAACATATTTAAATCTGATGTGCCTCCTATATGTGAAATACTTAAGTTTTATTTCAAAATGCAGCACAAAGAAGATATGCATTGTAATAACTTTGCCAATAAGCATCTACTGCATTACTTATGTTGATTTTTATTATAAACTTCTATTTTCAGTTATAATTTCAGGAATGTTTCTATTTATGTCTTCAAAGATGCATAACCTTGTCATAAACTTTAAAAAATCTTTCGGAAAACATGTGGTATTCCACAAGCAAAACTCAAATGAGGAAGATAGAAAGTAATATGGAATTATGTAATAATGTAAAATGATATAATTTCTTTTGAAAAATCTTTTTTCTAGTAGTTTCTGTCTCTAAACAATCAATGCTTTCAGATAAGTGACTGGCCTCATATGTCAAGATTGCAGATTGTGATGGAAAGGATGATGTCAAACAGGGAGTGGCTTTGCTAACAGTACTACAATACTACTTTTACATGATGCAAATTATTTAAGATAAATTATCTATTTCATGTAACAGCCTACAGACAGAAGTAGCTTTCATTTGCTAAATCAGAATCAGAGTTCCTGCTTCTGGTGCTAGAAAATCAAATACGTTCCCGTGTTATATGGACTGTTAATCTTTAGTGTTGAAGGCCTACAGAGAATAAAACTTCCCTTCCTAATAATACCCCTTCACTAAGCAAAACTAAATGCCAAAGATCACTAAACACCTTAAAAATATGAATGAACTAGGACTTCTAGATTTTCTGCAGACTTCATTATCACATTTTAAATATGGAGAGTGGCATACAACATAAATAGTCAAGTAACTTTCACTCAGACAAAAAAAAAAAATAATTTTCTGCAGCAGAATCATAGCCTGAACACAAAGAGGCTATGTGGTTAAACAAAGACTGTAACTCAAATCTGTGACTGAATGGACTGGAAAATATGGGTTTATAGCTGTATCAGACCAACAACATTGATTTCACAGTTGTTGCAGTATTTAAGTACCAACTCAGCATCATTAATTTATTTTTGTCTCCTCGCCCTTCCAGAAGAATACTATCAGCACAACAGAAATGAGCAGGCCTTGATGAAAAATAGATGACAAATGCCACTTCAAAATGGATGGAGGCAATTTCCTGTACAGGTAAATCCAGATCCAAACACTTCAGCTCTGTCTGATATTTCAAAAGAACATCTAATGTTTATTAACTCTAGCAATTGTTTAAGAATTGAAAATAATCAGCTACAATTCAAGTAATTTATGCAGGAAATGTATTGAATGTGTTCACCGGAGCAAATTTATCTGCTTCTGTAAAAATCTGTGTAGTGAAGAATTCTTTTTCTTCTGCTACAGGGAATGCACCACACTTAATATAAACATAAACATTTCCTATTCTATAGTGATGTCACTATAATATTTTCAGCACCGCACATGAAAGGTAGGTTATTACCATAATTTACAATAACTTCTTGTAACGTGGTGATTTTTATAGGGACATATTTAACTCATTGTTTTATCTCCAAGGCTTTTACATTTGCTTTGCCCTGCACTCTTCCATTTTAAGGAAGGAAAAAAGTCCTCATAAAATATAGAGGATGATGGCAACAGGAATAAATTATATTATATAAATATATTACAAATGTCTATTGTTTTCAGATGGGCCTGTCTCTCTGTGCATATTCCTTTTCTAGGACCACACAAAACCACATTTTATCAGTTATATAACTTTATGAATTAGAAATTAACTTTTCTTTTTCTGGTAATGTTTTCACCTTATCCATCTAAAGTGTACAATCTTATATTCTTCTGATTTACTACTCACCTAACTGATCTCATCACCTCTTTAGTTATGCTAATGGCTCTTTATGCTTACTATATCCTCTCTCTATGAATTTAATTGTTTTCAGTAGAAAGAAGTCTAATCAAAGCATCACTTAAATTATTGGAATACTGAGATGTCCTTAGGATAACATTTACATTCAGTAAATATTTTTAACCACTAAATTGCACTGTCTTTTGACAACTACTTTGGAAGAAAAGTATTTCAGTCATTTTCAGAACAGGTTTTTAATTTGAATGGATTGCTATAAACTATAGACAAAGGGAATAAAAAGACATAAAGTATGCAGCTGTAGTTCTGCATTGAGTCTATGTGCTGCATACTTATTTTGTAGACATGCAATATGCATTAAACAGCTTGTAAAAATAAATGTATCTTTATTAAATAAGGTCTTAATCTTGAAAGATTGTTGTTTTCAGTCCGCGTAAACTCCTGATCAAGACAAATTCATAGGCCTTAATCCTGACATCATACCTCTGCTTGCACTCAAAAGATGTGAGCAACCACACTCAAGTATCAAGTGTACAGGGCCACAGGTCCATGTTTTAGGGTTTTCCAAGTTGAGATGCTGTTGCAGTGGAAGATTGATTTTCCTCCAGTTATTCTTATTTTAAGAATATAGTGGTATTACTTCTGTGAATCTAATTATTTTAAAATACTTGAAACATTACTTTAGTAAAACAAAGTTAATTACAGGACTCATTGTCTTGGCTCCAAAGCATTTGCATTTACTTTGCTCTGGACCCATGAATGAATAATTCCTGGTATGAAAAATTAATTTCAGAAAAGACAAAAAAAGCCAATCCAATGTAGAAAGGTTTACCTTCTTAATGCCTTAATTTGACATGTAATCACAACAAGATTAAAGACATCTCAGAGCATTACAGCTTTCTAATATTTATATCCTAACATGAAGCACAATCTGGTAATGGTGGCCAGTCTGACATTCTTCTCTAGGGTTTAGTCTTTCATGACACATCTGGAACAATATCTCTGGTCTTCCATTTATGGGTTCGAACACTTCAAATCAGTTTGACTGAGAATTTTTTAGCTTATGGTCTACATTACTGTCTGTTCCACTTCAAAGGAAAGACACTTAAGGTGTTAGAACTAAAACTACAAACCTGAATACTTTGGAAACTGCAGGGTAGAAAGTCCAGTAATCACTCCCTATCTGTAACCGGGCTTGATCCAAAAGCCTAATGGAGACAAAGAGGGAACTCGTGGACATGTTCTGCATTAGAGAACAGAACTTTCACAGGAACCATTTTATTAAAGACTAGTTTGGCTTCTGAAACACCTTTTGGGAACAAGAATTTTTTTTGGAACTGCAGAATTCCACAAAGGTTTCCCAGGAAAGCAGAAGCTTGAGAATCCCAGTCTAGCATTGGAAACCATGAATATTGCAATATTTTATAAGTTTCTAGGAAGGAATAGATGGAAGTGAGTAAAAAGGGGATAACTTTGTTCCTACTGAGAGTAGATGGAGCAAGAAAGCCTTGTCTTCCCCTGCCTCCTAAGAGCTAAACAATGAAAATTCTGTGATGCATAAGAATGCAAAAAGAAGAGGCTTTCATTATCCTCTTCAAAAATAACATATAAGGAAATCTCCAGTTTCTGACAGCTCTGATTTATAGCAGTTCAGCATGAAGCACTTTCCTTAAGGAATCAGTGTAACATTTTATGTATTACTACAAAAGGGACCTGCTATTCTACTCTTTGCTTTTGTTTGGTAGTGCCTCCACATTGGCCCTGTACTTGTACACGTTGCCTACTGTGTTAATTCTTGAAAAGGATTTTACTTAAAAATAAATAAATCTACTTCTTTATTCACCCAAACTGTGTTCAAAAACTGAAAACTGAAAGAAAGTTAATGTCTATAAGAAGACCAAAGCTGATGTCATCATATAAGAATCACCTGTAGATTTGTTTATCTAGCACCACGAACACCTGCCTCCATGACTTTGTATCTATTACCTACACATATGGAGTGCACACTGTGCACTCTGTTTACATGAACCATCATTCCACAGAAAAACTTAGGCCACATTTAAAAATATGCATTTTACATATACACACCTACATATCTATTTGTGCACGTTATACAAGATTGCAAAGAAACTATGAATCCAGACATGGTACTTAAAGCAATGTAAAATGCAAACAAAACATCTATTTTGGCAACTGCATCTGCCTTACATCTCAACCTTGTAACCATTTGCTTATGGCTGACATAAAGTACAGTAACACAGATAAAATATTTGTTCTTTGGCAACGTAGAAAACAGTGGTTCTGTACATCTAACCTCCGTGGTTGTGCTAAGCTGAATGCCAAAGACTAGAAAGAGTGCCAGCAATCAGTTTTCTTACTAGGAAAACTTCAGAAGTCAGGACACTTATCCATAGGCTGCTGATGTAAAGTCACAGTGGTACAGCCAAACTCCACTTCTCATAGTACTGTTTTTCACATGCTGTTTCATAGTATCTCTAGTCATTTTACTATGGCTTCACTCAGTGTGCTGATGCCACATTAGATGGAAGAAAAGAGGACATTTTCTTAACTGGACAGTGGTTGGAGATGCTCCATATCTTAAAGATTGTGAGTGACAGTAAAAGAAAAAAGAACTGAGCTACAGATGGTAATTTTTATTTGCTCCATTTTGTTTCATTTGTACCATCTTTTTATTTCTGTAGAACATGGATAAGTTATTTTATACAAATGTGAAAAGATTGATTAATTTGTTTTAATTTTCTAATTTACTTTTTTTTTTTTAAACTGATGTTACTGATATCTGTAAATTTCATCTGTGTCCGTGGTGAACAGGTAGAGATATGCTGATGGAGCTTCATTTTACTCACTATAGGAATCATTGATACAAATGTCCACCAGCAAAATCTGCTAGTTCAATCAGCTCATATTTTAGAAGACTGGTCTGCATCAGCTTCAATTCCAAAACTTCACGTTATCTGTAAAAACACCTCCTCATAGTGTATTAAGTCAATACCATCATACAGGAAATGTAAAATGCATTTTGCATAGAGAAGGCCACTGAGACTAAAAAGTAGAAAAATTAGTGCCCTATGAGGCAATTAGTTAATGCCTGTCCCTTGTGACCAGATATTCAGATGATAATAAGATATGGCATCATCAGATTCACAGTGTAGGTGAGTACTGCACCTACAGTAACTAGCTGATTTTCAGGCAAGATGTGCATTTGGCAGATGCTAAAACTGGTTTTGTTCAGAATGCAGAGTTTTCCATCCCTTAATGGCCAAAGCAGTATAATTATATTTAGGAATAAATAGGATGACCAGTAAAAGGATGGAAACTTCTATGTTTGGAAGGTGAAACATGCAAGAAACAGTTGAAGAAGAAAGAATATGTCTGTAATAATGGCACAGTGGTCTGTAATCTACACCCTTCTAATCTTTTCAGCTACAGTGTGGGAAGGGATGGTAAGAGTAATTCAATTTTACTTTTAAATAAATGTAATTTCTGTCAGTAATTATGTTCATCTGGCAAACTGAACAGCTAGAAACAGGGAGAACAATAAACAGAAATGACTAGCAGCATCTTTCTAAAAAAGAAGTTCTGAAAAGCTGAAAAAAAGAACGTTATGTGGTTTCCTGGCTGTATTTATTTTCTGTGAGCTTGACTCTGCTCTCTGAAACAGTCTGCTGATCAGCATGCTATGTGGAGGGTAGTTCAGATGTTTTGCTTTGAAAATGAATGATAATTCCATGCTAACACCACAGGGCAAAATCCACCCACCATGTCCATAAGACCAGCTGTGTAGTCCATGTCACTCATCATCACTCTGTCTGACAGTGGTGGTCCTTCATAATCTATTTCAATTCAAACCAGTCTTATCTAGCAATGGAATTTAGACGTGGGGGGAGGGGGAGTGGGGGGAAGAAGGAATAGAAAGAATTGCTGCGTCTTTGTGCAAGAAAGGACAAGTAGTTCTGTCTTCAGACATTTAAAATTTGACAGGAAGCTTGGTCCCTTATCCAGCTGGTTTGTACCCAGCTCCCAGTCCGTCTTGAACCCAGACCAGCTCATTTTTCAGGATTAGAAAAGCTTCCCAACTGAGGTGTCAGAGAGTGTGCTTGAAGCTGGAGAGCCATTTGGAGAAGTCTTAAATGTTGCAAGACTCTGGGAGCATAGCTTAAAGAGATACAGGACTTGGCAGTGGAGCTTGACAAACATATTAATATTGGTGCATTACATCCTTCCCCAATATTCTTTTCCTGCTCCATTGATTAAAGTTTCCTCTTCCACATTTGTGCAGTTGTTTCTGGAGCTGTGCCACAACCTGCATCACTAGGATGATACGGGCTGAAATCAATTTATTTTGGGGAGGTAATTCTTTACAGTAGCTTTTGTCCAATTACACTTTTCTTTTTCCTTTTAGAAATAGGCAAGAGATTGGGGAAGACATGACTGTGTGTCTGGGGTTAATTTGTAATTTATGCTGTCTGGAGAGGTCTCTGTACATTTGAGTGATGCTATATTCTACACACGCCTGACAATTCTTTGTGTGTAATGTCATCATGTGAAATATAAAGGAAATGAGAACTGAAGTTGCAATTTACCACTGTGAAGAGTCCTGCTCGTAGTGATAAAGTATTTACCATGAGAAAGATGTATCTTTGCTTCTGCAGAGTCTGTAAAGAAGCATTGCAGGGATTTCTTAGCTAGAATTTAACATATTCCATATTCAATTTTCGATACAACTTTTTTCTTAAATGCACATTTCTCTCTTCCTTTCCTCATTCAAAAACCAGGATGACCTGAAAAAATTCTACACAGGAAGCTAACAGATGATGGAATAAATCCGTAGGTCCATGATGAGTATGAAATCTTTCTCCACATCTCTTTGGTGCCACACCAGGAGACTACTGTGATTTAGTCAGGAAAATGTAGTGTACATGCCAGAGAAACATTTTGTTAATCAACCTATGAATGTTACATGTATTTTTGCTATTTTATAGCTCCTTAAGAAAAAAGATGGTTCCTTTTAATATTCTCTCAAAATTTCAGCAAAATCACTTCTGACAACCCAATATGGCAATTGTACTTTATTTGATAATGGAATTGCAAGAACAAATGTGCTACAAGATTCTGCTCACATTTATGACTTTGGAAAGAGAGAAGGAACAGGAAGCAGAGGAAGGAAGGAAGCAGAGGAAGGAGGAGGGAAGGAAGGGAAAGAAAGAGAGAGAGAAAGAGAAGAAAAGAAAAGAAAAAAAAAAAAAAAAAAGAAAGAAAGAAAGAAAGAAAGAAAGAAAGAAAGAAAGAAAGAAAGAAAGAAGAAAGAAAGAAAGAAAAGAAAAGAAAGATGCCATTTATGTTGTAAGTAAACAGTTATAACTTTACAATACTCTGACTGTATCCATCTTTCGTAGTACAAATAACCTATATTAGAGGATAGCCAAAGAAAGGCAGAGAAGCATAGTTCTATTCAATTTATCAGTTGAGGCAGTCAATTACTCCTTAGACAAAAAAAAAAAGAAAGGTACAGACCCATCAGCTTTCATTACTGCCTTTTTGTCTGAGTGGGCAGAATAACCTGAACTCTAACATTTGTATTTTCCTTTTTATATTTTTACACTGTCATCCAGTTGAGGAAAAATGTGACTGGACTATAAACTGGGAATTAGCAAACTTAAAGAGAGAGACACTTCCCTTGACCAAGGGAAGATACAAAAACTGAAGACGCAAACATGTAATGTTTTAGCAATCAAAGTGATCAGCTGCAGTTTGCAAGTCACACATAGTCACACACCTAAACTTGCCAGGCAGAGAAGAATTGTGTCTCAAAGTCCATCAGTTAAGTTTGCGTGACTGCAGTTTAAAGACCTGTACTGACAAAGCTGGTCTTTACACTGAAGACCACTATGAATAGCAGTGGTTATAACACCAAATGAGAAAAAAGTCATGGCTTAACCACAGCTAGCAACTAAGCACCATGCAGCTATTTGTTCACCTCCCCCATCCCAGTGGAATGGGGGGAAGAACAAAAAGTAAAACTTGTAGGGTGACATAAGAACAATTCAATAATTGAAACAAAAGTAAAATATAATAATAATAGCAAAAATAATTAAAAAAAATCCCAAACTCAAGGGGAAGAAAGTGATGCACAATACAATTGCTCACCACCAGATGACTGATGCCAGACCCTGTCCTCGCAACCCGATCAGCCACCTCTTCTGTGTAACTCCCCCAGTTTATATACTGGGCATGACATGTGGTGTGAAGCATCTCTTTGGCCAGTTTGGGTCACCTGTCCCACCTATGCTCCCTCATGGCTTTTTTTTTTTTTGTATATCTCCTCACTGGCAGAGCATGAGACAGAAAAAAAAAGTCCTTGACTTAGGATAAACACTACTTAGCAGCAACCAAAACATCAATGTGTTATCAGCATTATTCTCATACTGAATCCAAAAGACAAGCTACACAAGCTACTGAGAAGAAATTAACTCTATCCCAGCCAAAATCAGGACAGAATCACAGTGGTTATAACACCAAATGATTAAAAACTGCTTTAAGAGAAAGTACATTTAAAGTTAATCCATTTGTTTATTAAATAACTTATCATGCATACTTTTGCTTTGATTTTTAGTTCTTCCAAAGGCAGCGAAGGGCAAGGTCTTTTCTTTATGTGCTGAAACTAGGCTAAGTCTAGAAATGTCAAAAATAATATTTGTCAGTGAAGACTGTTAACTGATGCTGATTATGATAATGCATCTGATTCATAAAAAGATGAAGCCTTTTGTTTTAAATAAAAGCATCATCTGTCACTATTCTTTCTGAAGGTCAGCATTTTAGTGCTTTTAAACACATCTATTTCTTCAGTGTGCTTTTTGGCATCTACTGTACTGCTTATTTCTTGACCTTCAGCAAGGTAAATTTTTTCCCAAGTGTTTTTATACTTTGGACAAAGTATAATAGAACTTTTGTGTTCTACTCTAATTAAAGACAGGAAGCAGTATTACTTCCAACAAAATTTTGCCTCAGCTTTCACTTACGGTCAACCTCGTTAAGAGATTTTGTCTTTTTTAAAAATAACTGTTTCAGCAACCATTAGTTAAAACTTCTCATATGAAAGAAATATGAATGACAGCATGAAACCTTCTATAATAGAGTCTTTTTGCAGGTCCAACCTAAAATTGTGCATGGAACTTCCCACAGAAAGCAAGGAGCATCACAAATAAACTTGCAGCTTTCTGCCCGAAGTAGGAAAAAGGAAAAAAGCAAACCATTAATTTCCCTTTGACCTTCTGAACTTGCCTTCAGCAACATTAATACATATATATAAACATAAGCATTATATATATTGCAGATGCGTGTGCATCTATGATACAACAAAAAAAAATGGCATTGAATATCCTACAAAAATGCCAAGTGTCAGAACATATTTAACACACAATAAACTACTGGAAGATGCTAACAATAGGATACACATTGCATAGGAATTTTTATATAAAGAGTAAATCAAGAAAAAAGATAATTGCATTTTATGCCTTAATTTTACTGAAAGTTTATTACAAAGCTAGATTGTTCAAGGTAATTTGGACTGTATCTGAAAATTAAAATATGCAAATACTTTTCTCATAATTTTTCTTCAGCTTGTTTATACAGAAAATGCTCCTGTGAGTCACGCTGCCTGTGTCTAGAAGGTAGTGTGCAATGTTTTCTAAAAATATAGCTGTGTTTTCTACATTACCAACATTTGATAGTAACACTATATTCAGGAGGGACAAAAAAATATGTGTTTTTCTTATTCTTCCACTTAAAAGACCCTTAAAAGAGAGAGAAATTTAACAGTACATTCTCTTTGAAAGAAGTGCTCTTTTTTTTTTTTTAATTACCTGCCTAATTCTAATAAAAATAAACCAAATTATCTTAGTTCAGAGGTATGAATATCCCTGCCTATGTCTTAAGTGTATCACAATAAAATCTCTTTTCTCTATGAAAATGTTTATTTTTTTCAGTTAAAAAAAAAAAGTGTAGACATTAAATGAAATTTTTTGACACCTGAGTATGTCATTCTCATACTTAGTCCATTAAGAGGTGTTTAGAGACCAGCATTGCCTCCCTCGGTGCACAATGGTATTAGTAGCTGGATAACTCTGACTTTTTCTAGGGTTTGACATACATTTGGAGAGCCTCACCCCTAAAACAGATGGATCAGAGATGCTATGGAATATCAGTTCTTGAAGAATTTAGAAAGTTGACAGGATAAGACCTGATGTAGCTTTGAAGTTGGCCTTGCTTGGAGATAGCAATTGAATTTGACAACCTCAAGGTTCTGTCCAACCCTTTGCTCAACAGTAATCATCCTCCCAGCTAGTGAGAGCTACTTTTTGGTTTGGTTCTCACTCATTTTGAATTTATTATTTGGGATTTCTGGGTGAACACACACTCTAAAAGGCAGGGGTTAAAGCAATTGGCTAAAGCTGTACCTGAGCTCTCAACCCATCTAATGCTTTTGAAAATGTGTATTAAGGTTCAGAAACAGCAAAATAAGAAGATTTCGCCATCTGCCTAGATGGTACCTTGTGTCCAGAAGACAGTTCTATTAAGCACTGTGTTTGGCCCTCAGACACATGGATAAAGACCTAAGAAATTTGTTTCTATCTCAGCAAATCACTGTATAGAAAAAAAAAAAAAGTATATCACTGTACAAGTACTGCAGCCCAGTAGTAATTTTGATAATGACAATACTGCATATGAGCCAGACAAACAGTGCCCTAATTTTACATCTGCAATCCATACCTGAGAAGCACGCACAAAAAGGTATTGTGAGAAATGATCACTTAGGCTGTAATACCACTTTGTAATGTCAGACCAATTATGCGTACATTCATTTTAAAGAAAAATAGGATAGCTTTTCCAATGAAATATATTAAGTTTTCTTATGTCATCCATACCATTAATTTATAATTACAATGTTCTGAAACAGGCCTGAGCTGGTACTGTAAGGAATTGTTTTCATATCACTGCCACACTGGTTTGGAAGGATAAAAAGTACTGGAAAAAGAAGGGAGATAGCTATTTGCAGCTGTCCTTTCTAAAAGTTCTGTGTGCCATAGAGTACATGTCTACACCGATAACTTAACCAGGGCTCAAACTCTGTAATACAGACATCCCAGCTTTTAAATCCCTAGCACACTATCTGGCACAGATGTGGCTTGGGGTCACCAAGAAGAACTCTTCAGTCCAGAGTCCAGAGCAAAGTTTAGGAGTCACCCTGGGACAGGGCCCTTTTCCAGTGGGCAGTTTAGATGTGCCCTGTTTTGGGGGATGAAATCAGCTTTACAGATCTGAGCTGGTCCCTTGCCCATTTCATTTACCAGCACACACATAGGGAAATGAAGGTACTTAAAAACCCCACCATTCTTAAATCAGTTACTTTTCTCAACAAATTTACTAACTATTAAGAAATACTTATTTTCTGTTGTCTACTTAAAATTTATATTTTTTTTTAGTTATTTTCTTGAAGAAGATCTTAATATTTGCTGGAATTTCTTGCTGGATCAAAAAAAAAAAGTGGGATTTTTGATCTGCTTTGTTTTGTTCTGTAATGACTGAGGAAATCCTAATAGATACAGAAATACTGTTGTTATTTTAAGATACAAATCAGGCAAACAGTCAAAATGCTCCCACAATAGAATGATTTCCTAAGTTAGAGGTAAATTACTGTAACTTCATTAAGGAGCCTGAGGGTACTGCTATCATGTCAGCTCCATGAGAACCATGAGGGAAAGATTAAGGAAGCAGAAGAAACTCACCATTTGCTGGCAGTCCAGGATAAGATAAAAAAAATAGCTATCAGTTTCAAAATTTAGAAACTTAATGAACCAAGCAATTCAAATAAAGAATATGTGAGAAGTTTGGACAAATATTTACATCCTTGAAGAGCAGGAATTTTAGTACAGGTCAGTGATGGCATTTATAGATTAGAAACATATTAAACTAAATTCCTCAGAATTCCTCATTGCTTTTGCTGAGGGCACCATCAATAAATCTGACTGGGTTTATAGTACATAATACACAATATACTGCATCTGGAGTAAATTTACTCCATCTTTTCCATTCTCTTCCTCCCCAGTCCCATCACTTTTTAAATTCCAGACTCAGATAATTCATATTTTGGCACCTAAGAAATGGGAACACAGAGAATAAAGTGCTCAGAAACCCGAATGTTAAGAATTGCCTTACACCAGATAAGAGGTCCCCTTAAATTGATAGTTTGCAGCTGACAGTAGCCATTATCAGATAAGCCTTTAGAGGAGTGTCTCCAACTTCTGTGAAGAAAAATACTGATGCACTTATAGACTGCAGGCAACATCATACTTTCCTTTTCCTGTCAACCTGAGTTTTAACTTTCTCATCTCCAACAGACACAAGCAAATGCCTGTGATTTTATACTCTTTTCTAAAGCACCAACCCTTCTCTTAACACTGCAGAAAATAACATAAAACTCTATTAGCCCTTTTCTTGACCCTGTGTCCCTTGGCTTCACTTTTACCCATAAGACTTGAATCTTGGTTTAAAAAATAGCATTTTTGGAAGAATGGGTGTTTGATTAAAAAAAGATTGAGGATGAGTGCTACAGAGAACCTTAACAACGCAGACTGCTGTCTGTGTAGCATGGGTTTCAGCAGTAACACTGGAAGGCAACCAGGCAATGGGAATAGAGGAAGAGCAGAGGACCTAGCTGAAAGTTTGGAGACATTTACAGAATGCAATTAAATGCATTTACAGAAAGAGCAATTAAAAAGACATATAAAAGTGATAAAAAAATATACAGAACAAATAGCCTGAAAGGAGAGAAAAACATCATAGGATTTCTGCCAGTGGCTTTCAAATTGGGGTAGTTATTACAGGGCAAAGATAAATTTTTATATTAATTGAAAAATTGGCTTATATATATTCCAGATCCTTTGCCTACATTTCCTTCTTTCATCTATGTGTAGGGTGGTATTTCAGTCATATTTCACTCAGATCTGATCCTACCCTCCATGAACTATAGCTGCTTAATTTCAGCTAACAGATTGCAATTTGGCTATTGAAAAATGAGGGGAAAAAATTGTCAAATTCCCCAGCTGCTGCAATAATAAAATAGTTTCTGTATTTTTCTAAAGAATTTCTTGACTGAAACATCAAGAATGGTACTTAGAATTTAATTACAACTTTATATCAAAATTTTACCATAATGCACTTTTTTTGGTATATGCAAGTTACTAGGATATTAAAAAGTGTAATTTTTTTTGCTGTACAAATGTATGAGCATAGGCGTCAGAGAAAACAACTGGACAAGAGAATTGAGTCCAGCAATTCAGTTATGCAACTGTGCAATAGCATTTTAAACTAGAAATAGGCCACAGAGCATCTATCCTGCAATTTGCTACTCATTGCAGGTCTCAAATCTCCTCCAAACATTTTCAAACTATTTTTAGATCAGCAGGGTAAAATAATTCCAAGGAACACAACAACCATATTCGAGAAGGTAAGCAAAAGAAATAACAAACCTTGGCAAGGACAAAAGATGAATGCAGTCCAGAAAAACAAAACGACATACTGTACTGCACACCATCAGGGGAAAAAAAAATAAATTAGTGGCCAAACATACCCCTTGCCAGCACCACTAAGTGCAGTGCAAAATACAGTTATGTTTGAAACACCATTCAGTGTTGTAATCTAAGTACCATAAGAGATCAAGCCAAAGGAACATGGGGTCTGTTCTGAATTATTATGTTCTAGTTAGAAATGAGACCACTTCCAGAACTTGAGCTAGTCAAAATTATCTCAGCTATTGCTACACTGGAGCAGGCACCACCACCAGTTCTAGAGTTCTGGCACACAGACTACATACAAACATGATAAAAGGTATACAAAATTAAAAATTAAAAACCACGTAAGGGATAGACGTGAATGGTTGCATTCAAGTCAAAAGACGTTACTAGAAGAATGAGCCTTCCATTTAACCATTACTCTGCTAAAATCTACCTTTACTTCAGGTGGCAGAAATCACATATGATTGAAGTTGGAAAGGACCCCTAGAGGTCATCTGGTCGAACCGCACAGATCAACAGGATCCCCTACACCAAGTTGCCCAAGACCATCGCCAGATGGCTCCCAAGGAGGGAGATTCCACAACCTCCCTGGACAATCTGTGCCAGTGCTCAGTCCCCATCACAGTGAAAAAGGGTTCCCTGATGTTTAGAGGGAACATCCTGTCTTTCAGTTTGTGTCCTTTGCCTCTGGTCTTGTCAATGGGCACTACTGAAAAATCCTGTGTCTCTCTTCTTTGCAACCTCCCTTTAGGCGTATATATCAGTTGATAAGATGCCCCCTGAGCCTTCTCATCTCCAGACTGAACAGTTTTAGGTCTCTCAGCCTTCCCTCACAGGAGAGGTGCTTCAGGCCCTAACTTACCTGTGTGGCCCCTCACAGGACAATGTACTCATCGCTAGTCTAGAGTGAATGTGTTTATTGGAAGTGGTGCAGCTGTGAGGTACTGCAGATGGGCAGCAAAATGGGGGTTTCTTGGGCAAGAGAAGGGCTTTTTCTGCACCTGCTGAACACTCAGAATACCTTTTACTTCCTCTCTGCTCCCACCTTCTGCTATCATACATATAGCAAACCTTCATATACATATATATGTTTTCACACACAGATGTGTGTGAAATATGCACACATTTATACCTGTGTATGCTTATCTCTGTCTCACTCCCAACTCCATTAATAGCACATACAATTCAATGTCACATAAGCAGTGATACTGCCAATGGAGGAATAAATGAGGATTCGATTATGGAAAGCAATTATTCTTTTTAAGTGTTGTACCTAGCATCTAAAAACTTTACCTTTGGGGGCATACAAATGCACTACATTAGTTGGTTCAAGCTGTTGTAGCTTGTGTAGTCAGCAAACTGTATTAGTAAAATTGACAAAGCTGTGCTCTGAGAACTCTTAGCTGCAGGCTGCTAAGGATAGTTCAATGCTTAACCTCCTTCAGAATATCGTGTAATACTTATGATATCTATGAATGCCATATGCTACCACCTTTCTTTTGAGATATTCTTTGAACTCTGTGATGCAAGTTATGCTGAAAGATGCCAAAAGTAAACAACTTTGCTACCTGTTACTACCATTCAATTTGAGGCAGTTGTGTGATTTTCTAAGTGGGGCATGATCAGCATGGAAATGAAAATACCCTTAAGAATAAGGAAAATATGATTGTACATTAGGAACAGTTTATTATAAGCACCAAGGATGAAGTTCTCCATAAGAAGAGCTGAAACCAGCATACATGTTCAAAAGCTCATGAAAAGTCATGACACAACAATCACACTTTATCTGGTCTACTCCACTTTTTCTGGGCTTCCTTCTTCTTGCTGAGCAATTTACATTAAAACTATATTTAATGGCTGCCTCTTCTAAAGAAGGAAGTGAGCCAAACAACCTGGGACTATGAAGATAGTAGGTTTAAATCTCAAGGACTTTCAGAAAAAAAATGGACAAAGTGTTTCTAAGCAGCCAAAATTAGCTTGAGGCAGCAGTATCTCAGTGCAAAGCCGTGGAGCCTGGAAACAACTGCTCTCTTTCCTATCAAAGAAAGCAGAGACAAAGAAAACATCTGATCGGTGTACCTCTTGAACACAGAAGTGTGAACACAAAGTCTGCTGCCAAATAGCAAAGAAACATAGAGAGGATTCATGCTTTTAGATATGAGGAGTGTTGTTCACATTTAAATACAAATGTTGCTTATTTGAGAAGGAAATATTTCATGTGAGGATTACACCTAACTCTGTACTTGTAGAGCAACTTATTCCAGTGAGGCCCTGTGAAGATTAGGCCTTTGTGCACTACAGCAATACAGATAAGTAATTTTTATAGGAAAGGCTGTATCGAAATGACTTAAGTTAATGAACAGGTGTTGAAGCACATTTAACAAAATGAAGTGTATGTAAATTAATCACATGGCAAAGACCTTGAGACGATCTACAACTACTTTCTGTGTACAGCTGGAACTAAGCAACCCTAAAGTAGGAATTTATTGGTGGTCCTGGAAGACAACGAGGACATCTGTGTGCACTGTGCACATCCCTTGAAACTCCTGGGGCCTGAGAAAAACTATATGAGCTAATAAGGGATTTAAAAAACACAGAGGTGTCTTGAAGTATCTCTTAACTATCCTCTTCTGTGTGCTGCAATCCCTTCAGCTGCAGCTAAGGAGCTGAGACAACACCAATTAAGCCGTTCACTAATACAAAGAAATGGAGACCCTTCTCACTTCTTTCTTAAATGTTCTTTCTTCAATGCTTATGGAAAACCTGGCAAATAGGTAGGGCTTTGCAGCCTATTTTGAAGGTCAGTAGTAAACAGGAAAAAAAAAAAGTAAAACTTGGCATTAAAACAGCTAAATAAAGGACTGACATCTTGCCACTATTATCTATTTCCATGAGAGGTAAATGAGGTCATGCCTAACTGCATTTATATCAAGCTAAGCAGCCCAAAAGAACAGCTCAAAAAACCCTTTAGGCTTGCCAAGGTCCTAAACGGACATTATCTTACATAGGATAAATTAAGGGACATTTATTGAGGGACTCAGAGAATCTTTAATTAAGGTGAAGAAAACAACCTGCCTTGCAATCCTTGTACTTTGGTTCCAAACTGACGCATAAGTAAAATGCGTAGATTAAAAGAAGAAAAGAAATGCTTCCATAGGAACCTGTATGTCTGTGAAGCTTAAAGATATAAAAACACTGAAACCCTCCAAAATGACTGCTTTGATTTCTTATACTAAACAAATAGGAAATAAAAATGCCTTCTATTTAATGTTGTCCTAATTAATTCTGCAAGCATTATTCTTGTGCTCCTGTGGAGTTAATTACAAATCAGTTTAGTATAATTAGATATTAATATCCTCAGCAATATTTTCTAATAACTCTTAACAGTATCATTGCTTGATAGAGATGTTTTATAACTGTAGGCCAGGTCTTGCAATCCTGCAAGAACCAGCTGATTGCTTACTGAAGAAATATTAGACAGCATTGTAAAATCTGTCCTTAACATTTAAAATTTTGATATCACAATCATGCATATTGTTCTTTTGGATGTTACCTGAAGAATTCAAGTGCACAATATTCACGCAGAATAAGTCCAATCTTTTTTTCAAAACTCAGAACATAGTATGAATTTTCATCTCGGCATTTACAAATACACTGGAAAAGATAAACTGCAGACTGATGTTATCTAAAGCAAGATTATTGACTCATGACTAGAGTCCTTTGGGATGTGTGATTGACAGGTAGATTTGTCCCAGCCTTTATGGCCCTTTCTGGAGGCACCTAAAGCAAAGTAGGGCCACCATCTTCAGTTTCCTCTCAAGTGCAGAATGCAAGAGAAATTCTGAGCAGAACTCTAAAAGGATGGGAGGAAGGTTATACGAAATTAATCAACACATGAACAACACATCATGTAGTGTAGCAGGTGAATACAATGTCTTTTCTATCTGTTGACGACTACCATTCCTCAGCTCTGTTCAAGCTGCATGAAATTCCAAGTAGTACTTCCCATACATTCAATAATTATGAAGTTTCTTACTCTATAATTGCTCCTTTCTTCTGATTCTTCATATAAGTCACAAGTACAGGATCAATTTAGCAAAGTGCTGCATCAGCTCTCCATAGCACAGACAGGCATAAACACCAGGTTAAGATACAGAGAGAGCTCCAAGTATCTGCTGGTCTTCAAAACATTTCTCGGAAAGTCATAGACATAGCTGGAGGTAAAAAGAGATAGCTAACTATAATTTTCTTATTATATACATTTCATTACATACTTCAGTCCATACTTGGTGTATAATTGTGTATAGACATTGAGAATCACTTGATTTTGAGGACCTGAACAAACAGTCTTAGCTGAAGATGTTTCGTGACAAAACAGGTATGTTGACATCTTGCTGAACGTTGAACTCAAAAATCCCCCTCATTAAAAATTTTGGATGCTTTTTTAATACTTTCCTATCTTTAGATAACTGCTTTCATCAATGTTCAGGCATAGGATTAGTATTTCTGTCATCTTTTTGGCAGCAGTAACTGCAACCAGAAAGGATATAATTAGTGAGAAGAGTAACAAGCACCAAGTACCAGCAACCAAAAAAGGATTGCTGGAAGCTCTGGAAGCAGATGTTGCAAGAGAAGAGTGTTGTTACTGCGACAATGAGTTAACCAGTACCCTCTGAGACTTGAGGATAGATATTATAAGTACAGGTTTGTTCCAGATGGATCTATGGAACTTTGCGAAGTGAAGAAAACCCACATTGCTTTAGCAGAGGCTAAATAACTTCAGATTGGTGGGAAAGTAGTGTGTGGGAAAGTGAGGCAAAGAACATGGCTTATTTAGACAGGTAAATGTATGACTCTTGCTGATACTAAGAGGCACCTCTCTGTAAGAGAATTCCCCATTAGTAAGGTCCACCTATACCTACATCTGTACTGTTGTATAGAACAAGATTAATTTGGATAATGAAGTAGCTTGCATTAGAAGATGTGGGAAATCAAGCTGAGCCCCTTGACTCCTCATTGATTGTTAAAGGCTCAGATAGAAAAATTCTTTCAGCTACACAGGATTATCTGTGCCATTTGCTGAAATACTGTGACTAGGGCCTTTAGACCCAGAGGTGTCAAAGGGAAATTAGACTCGTCTGCCTCATCACAAAGTCAGGATCATATCTGACAGAGGCTTTCAGCACTATTTTGGGTTTGAATGGCCACTGCGGTCTGAGAAAATCTCTGGTTATTTTCAAGTGTTATTTTTTAGTGCTCTACAGCTTTATCTTATGATTATGTTGTTTGAAGACAGGATACACTGTACGCTGCAGATGAGAAACCTGGACAAAAAAAAAAGGGCTGTAGCAGTGGATAAGAAAAACAACAGAAGACCAAGAGAAAAACAGGAGGAAAGAAGAATAGCGAAAAACTGTGTAACAAGCTATTTTTTATACAGAAAAGCAACTCTACCATGAAATATTTTTGGATCCCCACAAGGACTGATACAGAACTCTGCTTCAACCAAGTGGTTGATAGGATCTGTCACAGTACTTTGTGTGCTTGGCTTAGCTTGTTCAGACTGCAAGCTTGAGGAAGTGAGGGATGCTCTACACACAGCAGAGTTAAAATGTAAAATTTTGCATGTGACAAGGCAAATGAGCAACTGCTCTGTGAATGTGTATATGGACTTTCATGACAGAATAACTGAATTTGTTGCAGCTCTAAACTGAAAAAAATAACTGGGATAAAATATGGTAAAATATCAATATTTCAATTTTTCATTCTAAATCATAAAGGAAGTTACCAGATTCCTTCACAGAATGTAAATAGTGCTATCTGTGATCCAATACAATCATAAAAACCTCTATCTAATTTACAAAGCATGAAAGAATTCAGTCATACTCCAAAGCAGGTACAAATTTCAGTTATCCCAGGAAGACAGAGATATCATTGATCTGAAACACAGAAAAAGGGCAAAGAATCATAAGCCCTGATATTTTGTATTGCCTTAGCTGTTTAATAGAAAGTGTGTGTGCACATTCTTACATATATATGGACACAGAAACTGTAAGTACAGCAGTTAGATTACTTACTGTCTGGACAAACATTTGTCAGAATGTAAGCAATCAATAGTATCACATAAAGGAAAAGCACTGTATATACATACATAAGGCATACAATACATAAAACAATAAAATACTTGACTGTTCGTAAGCAAGTGGAACTCCAAAGAAAGGCTCAAATAAGCAATTAAAAACTCCCAGCTTTTTGCTTTTATCTTAATCTCCTTGACAAAACCACGCGGAACAACAGAATTCAAATGGAAATCTCCTACAGTCATTTAGACTTACCTCTTACACAACACCTTTCTAGTTCATAAATTTTGCATAGGAGAGAAATACTCTACTATACAAGTAAATACTATCAAGCTCAACATCTTGGGGCATAGTTTTAGAAATAAATTATATTACAGGTAAAGATTCCAAGTGATGAATTTACTACTTTATTCAATAAACCATTACAATGATTAATTACTCTCACTCTAAGAAGGTGTGATTTATTACTAATTTCACTTCAACTAAACTATATCATTAGACATTAGACCTCATGCTTCATTCATGCAGCTCCATCTACCATGACCAAATTTCTGCTCATCCTCTAATTTTTCACAATATTTTTTTCATTTGCTATACATTCTTTTTGCT
This sequence comes from Sclerurus mexicanus, assembly GCA_013396755.1. Classification (NCBI taxonomy): domain Eukaryota; kingdom Metazoa; phylum Chordata; class Aves; order Passeriformes; family Furnariidae; genus Sclerurus; species Sclerurus mexicanus. Next base: position 100,455 of record VWZF01005681.1, read on the forward strand.
TTGTGTAGAAGCTTTCGAAGTTAAAATACCCATCATCAGCTTCTTTCTCACAGTGTAATTTAAATTTTACACTTCCCATTGCTTAGCATTTGCTGTCTATTCCTGAAAAATCTTTCAATTCACCATCAGCTTATCTCTAAATAAAGTGATGTGGTCCTTTCATGTGCAGGCAGTATATAAAGTTTTCAGAGAAAAAGAACAGTAAGAAGCAATTTGGAATATTATTTTATTTTATATACAATATATAAAAAAGTAAGTTAGAGCAAAATTTCTGCAACGCCTAGCAAGAATATTTATCATCTAAATTAAAAAAATTATTCTGATTTTTCTTCACTCTCTTTACACTGATCTATGTCTGCTACTGTCTGTGGAATCTCTTCTGATCTACATCAGACAGAGAACTACAATACACTTCAGCATTTCTACATTTTTACAGGTTTGTACATAATTTATTCTGTTACATTTAATATCATTAACTGTGGACTCAAAGTACTGTCTGAGACCCTACCTTGAAGGTATTTTACAACATCAATGTTTAAGCAGGATATTTGCTCAGGGCACTTTTTCTGCCAGTAAGTTCAATATAAATATTAATATCCTACTAGCTATACTTTCAGATTATAATTTCTAGCTCAGTTTTATCACTACCTTGCAGATATAGTTTTAAAATGTACTATTTTAGCCTAGTAAAATCCTCTGTGCTGTTTATTATAATTTATTTTATGATGTTTTTTTCACAATTTCAGAAACTTGAATTTCAGAGGTCTAAATACTGCTTTATTTTTACTTCAGTCCTTTTATGGCTTAGCCACAGCTATATTGGTAGAGTTTCACATATGTTTCTGAAATTACATTTAATCTGTTCCTGCTTAAAAAAGCATACTCTGACCCCCAGAAGGGAATTCAATTCAAAATAAAGACATAATCTTTGTAACTTTTTAATAAAAAGTCACAAATTTCAGCAACATTATTCAGTGAAGGGTGGAACTTCTTCATAATCAATTATGTCTTACATTACTAGTTTTCAGTCAAGCTTTTAATTCTCTCTTTGTCCAGGGAGGAACAGAAATATTGTTCAGTTTATAAAACAATTTGGATTTATACAATGGGAGGGACACTAAATTTAGGGGATTTTACAACACAATTCCATTGCAAAATATAGAAATGTGATCAATTTTATTTTGGTATGTTCTTCCTCCATATAGAAATGCCAGTATGTTCAGAGAGAGTTGCAAAACATGGTAAGGAGGTTGCTGGAGCCAAATTAATTCAGATGCCAGGGGCAATGCAAAAAAAGTGATGCCTAGGAGTCTCAGGTCGGACATTAGGAGGTAACACACCCTCACACATACACACATTAAAATATGTGGAACAGACATAGTCCAGAAAGGAACCTCCACCTTAGGTGGTTTCCAAGACATAGGTAGATAAAGCCATAATTGATCTGACCTAGTGCAGGGATGCTCCTGCTTTGAGCAGGTACATTAGATGATCTTTAGAGGTCCCTTCTAACCAGTTTTTCTATGACTGAGTGAGTCTATAGTTCCATTCTGCCCAAGTATACTGTGAGTGTACTGAGTGTGAACCTACAACTCATAACTATATGCTATATAGTCCCCTCACTCTTTAAAATAAAAAATATATGAACTTGGAAATGGACCCAGAAAAGACAGAGGACTGCATAAGAGGTTTTGTCAAGAAGACAGCAGTGATTAATCCAATGCTTTAGAAGCTGGCATGCAAATAAAAAAAATTAAAAAAAAAGAAGAACCAGAAATACTAAAAAAATGGTAAGAATTATTAAGGTAATGACCTAACAAAATAACAGATGGTCTTAAAAAAACCCAAAAAAAATGTGTCTAGAATATGAATACATAAGACATTAATAGAAAAGAGATAAAAAACCCATAGCTGTAGGGGTGGATGTAAAACTGATGAGATAACCATAATCACTAAGCATCAGTGGTCTATTATTGACATGGAAGAAAATATGAAAGGGTTGCTGACACACTTCAATTTAAGTCTACTTTCTAAAATACTTTCATTAACAACATTTATGATGGGAAATTTAAAAAGCTTATTAAGACACCAGATGACACCAGGTGCACAGAGATTGCACTGGGAGACAGGATTAGAATTCAAAAGCGTATTGAAAATTGGAGGAATTTTTAAAAAAGGATAATATTCAAAATAGAGAAATGCAGATGACCTACATGGAAAAAAATCAAATATGCCACCACAAGAGACAGGAAAAAATGGCTAAATAGGTCTTCTACTGATTAAAAAATATCACACTTCTGTGAAGACTGCATACAGCATACTGGGTTGTTTAGACTGGAATGCATCTTGCTCACCAAATGAAACCATCTTGTTGATAATCTCAATATGGGTAAGACCTCAAATGCAGTACTATGTCCAGTATTATGCACTGCAATTCAAAAAACATATAGGTGTCAGCTAAAGGATTATAATGAGTATGATCAGACCAAATGTCTTATCTGCTAATGAAGTCTGAAGCAACTGAATTTGCTCAGCTGCAGAAAGGATAGAATAGCAGTGCTCAAGGATGCAAAATATTCTTGCCAAAAAAGAGAAAATATTTTTCTTATCACAGAATTACACAATATGCTGAGTTGAAAGTGACCCACAAGGATCATTGGGTCCTACCCTTAGCCCTGCACAGGACCATCTCCAAGAGTCACATTATGTGCCTCAGAGCAGGTACATGTCCAAAAGCTTCTTGAACTCTGTCAGGACTGGTGCTGAGACCACTTTCCTGGGGAGCCTGTTCCAGTGCCCAAACACCCTCTGGGTGAAGAACCTTTTTCTAATATCCAACCTAAACCTCTTCTGACACAACTTCAGACCATTCCCTTGGGTTGTGTCACTGGTCGCCACAGAGATCAGTCCCTGCCCCTCCTCTTCCCCTCACAAGACAGTTGTAACTGCATTGAGGTCTCCCCTCAGTCTTCTCTTCTCTGGGTTGAACAGACCAAGTGCCCTCAGCTGCTCCTCATATGACTTTCCCTCAAGGCACTTCACCATCTCTGTTCCCCTCCTTTGGACACTCTCCAGTAGCTTAATATCTCTCTCATATTGTGGCACCCCAAACTGCACACAGCATTCAAGGTGAGGCCACCCCAGTGCAGAGCAGAGTGAGACAATCCCCTCCCTTGACTGGCTGGCGATGCTTTGCCTGATGCCCCCCAGGAGATGGTTGGCCCTCCTGGCTGCCAGGGCATTGCTGACTCATATTCAGCTTGCCATCAATCAGGACCCCCAGGTCCCTTTCCCAGCACTGATTTCCATCATCTCATTCCTCAGTCTGTCTGTACATCCAGGGTTGCCCCATCCCAGGTGCAGAATCTGGCACTTCCCCTTGATGAACTTCATATGGCTGCTGATTGCCCAGTCCTCCAGTTAGTTGAGGTCTCTCTGCAGGGTCTTCCTGCCTTCGAGGGAGTCAAAGCTTCTCCCAGTTTTGTATCATCTGCAAACTTGCTTAGGATCCCTTCCAGTCCAGTGTCCAAGTCATTTATGAAGATGTTGAAGGCCTAAGATGGAGCCCTGTGGAACCCCACTGGTGACAGGCCACCAGTCTGATGTCACCCCATTCACTATTACCCTCTGTGCTTGACCTGTGAGCCAATTGCTCACCCACCACATGGTGTGTTTATCCAGCTGTGGGCTGGACATTTTGTCCAGCAGGGTACAATGAAAAACAGTACAGAAAGCTTTACTGAAATCCAAAAAGATGACGTCAACAGGCTTCCCCTGATCAGTCAGGTGGGTTCCCTTGTCATAGAAGGAAATCAGGTTTGATAAGCAGGACTTTCCTCTCATGAAGCCATGCTGGCTGTGACCAGTGACTGCGTTGTCTTTCAGGTGTTTTTCAATACCTCCCAGAATAATCTTCTCCATAATTTTAGCAGGCACTGAACTGAGACTGACAGGCCTGTAGTTTCCAGGATCCTGCTTCTTGCCCTTCTTGAAAACAGGGACAATGTTTGCCAGCTTCCAGTCAGCTGGGACCTCTCCGAATCCCCAAGACCACTCAAAAATCATCAAGAAATGTTTTGTGATGACATCAGCTAGCTCTTTGAGCATTCTGGGATGAAACCCATTAGGCACCATAGATTTGTAGGGATCCAGCTGGAGTAGCAAATCCTGTACAATTTCAGGTCGATTGGGAGTTGATCATTCTCACAGTCATGGTCCTCCAGCTCAGGGCACTGAGATCTCCTTGGTCCCTCATCTGTGTTGAAGACAGAGGCAAAGAAATCCTTGAACACCTCTGCCTTGTCTCTGTTCCTGTTTCTGAGGTGACTGTCCTCATCCCGTAACAGGTCGATGATAATTCTATACTGCCTATTGCCATTTGACAAAACTCTTTTTATTGTCCCCCACATTTCTGGCCAGCTTCAACTCCAGTTGAGCTTTGGCTGCACAAATTATCTTCCTGTGGTGGCAAGCAGTATCTCTGAATTCTTCCCATGTCACATGACCTTGCTTCTACTGGGCATACACCTTGTGTTTTTGCTTTATCTCCAACAGGAGCTTTTTTTTCAGCCCTGCTGGCCTTCTTCCTTGCCTGTTTGACTTCCAGCATTTGGGAATTGCCTGCTCCTTTGCCCTTAGGAGGTGATGTCTGAAAAGTGACCATCAGTCCATAGCTGATAGAAGAAGGAACAGGCATTATAATGAGAAATCAAACGGCAGTAAGGATTCAAGCCAAAAACTAGTAAAACCTTGCCAATGACAAGAGTAGTTAAGCACTGGAATATATTGCCCATGAATGCTTAAAAGGGATTTTGGTGGTGATGGTGGTGTCATTAAGGACAATTTCAAGAAACCCTTACCAAGCATGAGTGTCATAGCACATCATAGCCTGGAATATTGAAGTACACTAATGACTTTACAGGGTCTCTTCCAGCCCTCATATTATGAATTTATGATGTGGATTTGTTAATTGTTTTGGTTTGGGAGGATTTTTTTTTTCCTCAGGGACAAAACTTCCAAGAATTCAAGGGTGTTTTTTTCCCCAAAGCTCTAGTTTTAAAGCTTGCTGGTAGGCTAAAATTGTCAATTGAATTCTTCAGCTGTAACTAAAAATAACTTCCCAGATACAAGTATCTGTGCAGTTTAGAACTTCATAAGTTACTTATGTAGAGGAAATAAAATGTAATTTCCAATTCATTTTTACTTTTAGAAAGCAAGAATTTGGTATATAGTTAAGACAGTTTCCTGTTGGAAACAGTAGAAAGGGCATACATTATCTCTGCAACCCTTCAGTGAACCTTTCCTCCATCCTTCTCCTCCTCTTCTTCAAGAAAGACTTACAGTGCTTTTACAGCAGACTTTCAAATTTCTGAGCAATTTAAAATACAATTGCCAATACATTTCATTGATATCTTTGACATCTTTACCAACCTGCTGATTCTATGATTTATGTTGCAAGATGACAATACATGAATATTGACAGAGAATATAATGGTAGAAAAGTTGTGTTACAAAAAAGACCCTCCTGCCACATGACAAAAGTCTTGAAACTAAGGTCTGGAAGGAAGTGAAATCTCCCATGGCATGTGTTAACAATGGCCAGACAAAATGCCCATATTCAAATGCTTCAGGCACACTACTATAAAAGAACTGAACTTTTCACTAAATAATTTATGCTAAAATATGTATTTTCTGACATTAGTTTTCACTGCTTGGAAAGAATTGACCTGATTTACATAATATTCTTATGCTGAGGATCTGACTTTAAAAAACTCCTAGCTTAATAAAATGTTTTTAACACAACTTCCCATTGCATATGTCAAGTTAAGTTTCATGCTCGAGTATTCTTCATCAACCAGTAACTATGGACAGAAGTATTAAATTATGTAAGTCCAGACAAATTACAGTTATGAATGGAATGTCATTTGAGATAATTAATACTGATACAATTAAAAAAAAATCTTTTTTTCCAAATGAATTTGTCAACATTTCAAACAAGGGAATTGGGAAAACAGATTGGATTTTACTGAAGACTTTCAGAAAAACTCAATAGCAATTATTTTTTGACTACATAAGGTAGGAAAGAGTAAGGAAAAAAGTCCATCTAAGTGACCAAAAACACTTCTACAATTCAGCAGTCTGCATTGCAGCACTTCACTTAAAGTAATATTCATAGTAAGTGTTTGCCTCAATGTCATTTTCCTGAGGTGAAACCATGCTTAATATCTAGCACTTCTATGGTAGGTCCAATCTATAGACATTAAATTACTGTAGCAAATGTTTTCTAAAATTATCCTCATTTTTTAAAGATGGGAAGCTGAAATATTCAGTAGTTCAGTTCTATATCTAAAGTACTCGTGAATCAGTGATGAAGGCAGAAATAGAGTTTCCTGAGTATTAATCCAATACATATGATGACATGTACTAAAGACAGTTTTCCAGAAAGCTGAACAATTGACATCCTGTTAAAATACATTTTAAAATATATAGAAAGTGAAAATACAGGTTATGTGGTATCAAGGAAGAGCTTCATCTGACTCATTAATATAGTGTATGTAGGCACTGGACTGACGACAGACTAACTAGCAGAACATAAAATAGATTATGCTTCCACTTGGTATCCAGTGACAAGTTGATGGATGATAGTATCTGGCTGTTCTCTGGTTCACAATTTAATTATGCTTTTGATACAGTTAGAATATCTGAAAGCCTGAGAAAGAAATCTAAGGAATAATGTTTAGCTGTTTCCATAAAGACCTTCCAAAAAAAAAAAACCCAACCAGATCAACTTCATATTCAACGTTGTATATAAACCTTGATAAACGTATTATATTTATGCCTTATTTGGGAAAAAAACCCCAACAAAACAAATGTTGGGAAGAACAATTGGAATAAAACCACAGCAGTATGAAAAGCTTAGAAGTCTGTCAATATTCTCTAAAGTGCCTTTCTTTGTTCATCTTCAAAGAGAGCTTCTAACATCTTCTCCCAGTTGTCTGTGTATTTTGTCTGGGCTGAAAAGGTCTGACTGCCATGGTGTCGAAGTTTACAACTTTTTCAAGCATAAAAGTCAGAAATCAGTTCTGTTGAATGAAATCTTTGTCAATATAGATAAAAGGTCAGTGCAATTTTATCTACAATATAGGATAAGGTTGACCTGTGGAAGAAATGTTTTGTTGCTTTATGGGCTGCAAAACATATTCTTTTGACACATTAATTCTTTTCTCAGCCTTTTATCTGAAAAGACATTGAGGGATGTTATAAAAATAAGGCACTGTTATGTACCCCTTCTCTTAGGAAAGTCCTGTACTATAGTTTATATTTTTATTGACTGGTTAACTTTCACTTGGATGCTCTCTGTTTCATAATCATCACTATTTCACACATCCATATTAAAATAAAAAGGTAGCCATTAAAAGGTAGCACAGTAGAATGGAATAGGAGTTCCAATTTCAAATGCTTGTAACAATCTGTGGTATTAATATAACAAGCAAAGTAAAGTTTTCAGGCATATTTGAACATATAAATTGCCCTATGAAACCTAGAAGCCCAAGGTCCATGTGTGAAGTTGTCTGACAAAACCATTATTACTTTCCCTTGCACCAAAAGCAATATATGCGATGAAGACTGCAGTCACTTATCTAAGCAAGATTCTGTCAAGTTGCCTACATACAAAAAATACAACTAGCTCTAGGTACGTATGTCTGAAAATACTTGCCTAAAGCTGTCTCATAAATAATAGGTGACTAAGTGGGACTGTATTAGATTTGTAAGTACTCTTTCCTCTTCCAGATGGGATAAATATTTTTCAAACACATAGCTGAAGGCAAGGGGATATAGATATCTTACATGTATACCTCTCTGTACACAATGAGGTTTACAATTCTACTTCAAAGATTTTCGTCCTTGTGCCACATGAAACAGAATTTTAAATGACTAAACAAAGTTTTGAAAAATTTTAAATGTAAACAGATTATAACAAATTAATTTGTGCTTAAGATGCAAGAAAGCTAACAAAAGCTTTTCAACATGGCCACTGAATCAGTCCTTACATTACCCATTTGCAGTACCTAAAGCTATAATTTATTATCAGTCAGAGAAAAATTTATAAATTACACAGTCTATGGGTGAATTATTTTTAAAAGTACAGGACTTAATGGTTGTAAAGATTTTATAGGTTTGGAAAGCATTTTGTAACTAAAGAAAGGGGTGGTTACATTAACCCATGCCTTAAAGAGTGTGCACTAACCAGAACGGTTAATAAGAAATTAGACACACAGCTCCTATTATTGTTAATGAAATTTTCATGCTCCCTTCTCTATAAGCCAAGTAAATGATATAACCCTTAAGACACTGTTTAAAGAAGGTGCTGCCAAATTGTATACTGCAGAACAAGATATGATTTTTGAGAGGTTATATGTGTTCTATAAACATCAGCAGCTTATCTCATGTATTATTACTTGAATGAACTTCAATGTAGTTGTGTATATTTCATGCATCTTTAAACTCCTTGTGCAGTTCTTGGGTCATCTCAACTTGTAATTTAGCATCTGGAAAGCACTGCTGCCTTTAGAAGGTCTTTATGACGTTTTTCCCAGATTATTCTTACTGTATGAATAAAAGAAGAAGTAGAGTCTTTCTTATTGGCAAGACGAGATACCACAGTGCTTACTTTAGATACCTAATCTGCTTTTGGAGATCTCCCCTCTTCCTTGTCCAAATGCTCCTCAAAAGACAAGATCCTTGATAATAGTCACTTCAGTTCACTGAGGGACCCTCTAACCTGACCTGTGGATACAACCTTTAGTAGGCCTCTTGCCACTCATCTGTCCACTGTAAAGATTGTACTAATAGGTACTGCAACTCCTGACTAGCCACATGTGCTCTGGGTTTCTACCTATCACCTCCATGAGGTGTAAAGTTCAGGCTGCTCAGCAATCATGTTAGCTGCCTCCTCTCAAACAGATTTAACATCTATATGTGGGCCGGTACCACAGCATTTAGCTGCATCAGTACTCAGAAGAAATTACCTTGGCAATTAATCCTAGTCTTCCATTAGCTTTGGTTAGAGGAGTAGTGTGTAATTCATCTGAGCGTGATTTTTTGTTTGTTTTTTTTTTTTTTTTCACCCATGCAACACCTTCTCCCCCACCCCCGCTTTCTTTTGTCCCCATCTATCATACTGTATTGCTGATTATTTTCACAGCTATACTCAGAGTCTAGCCCTAAGTCCAGCTCATGACAGATTTTTACAATACATATTAGTGATAGGCAGAATAGTTCCACAGATATAATTTCCCTGGTGCCACAAAGTGGTAAGTATTGGAAAACATTGAATTATATATGAAAATTAATTTGTCTTTGATATTTGCACTACCAATGTATTTCATTTATCCTAAACAGAGAAAGCTCATAATCTACTTTTCTTGTATTTTGAAGCACATTGAGGCACATGTGCTATCATACATTTTTAAAAAAATATGTTATTTGTTCAGCACTTGAATATAAACTGTCCAAATATAGTCAAATCTTTCAGTGAAACATTTTCATGGCTGGTATATTAAGTTCTGTGCAATACACCGCCAAACAATGCATTTAAAGAAGTCAGTTCTCCTGAAAAAAGGCAGGCATAGCATACTGTAAGTACCATCTCAGCAAGGAAAGGGGGTTTTGCTGACTTTATGCAGGATTTTTTCTCACACAGGCTGCTTAAGTGGGTCACTATATCTTATTAGTTTACTGGCCCAAGGGCAATTTAAAAATTTGACTGATTTTTATCAGTGTATATAGCACTTTAATCTTATTCCCATATATTTACATTACTTGCAGAGGAAAGCTGAATAATTTCTTCGTGATTAGAAATTATTGAAATTCACAAGGAAATCAATGTACTTCTGAGAGCTCTGGCACTGAGCGCAACTTTAACAAATGGGGTATGCACTTTGTAGGAGAGCTCTCATTGCCACATTGGATCACGTTTTTTCATGGTTTTTTTCTTCCTTAATTCTTTACAATTACTCTTGATAATTTAACTGCAGCCGTTTAGTCAGCAGTGTCATTATGGCAGCAAGTTAGCTCCTTCTCAAATCAATACAAGCCTTTCTGCATTTTTTTGTGACAGCAGGATCAGACTACAGAAATGAACATGACTAACAGACCCTCTGGCCAGCTGACACACCATTATAAATATGTAACTTCACAAAAACCTCTGTTTCCTGGAACTACAGCTGCCAGGGACAATTTAGTTTGTCTTTCCTCTACAGTGTACAAAGGAATAAAAGCAGGATATTTCCCTATCTCCAGATTGGTGATGTTACCAACAAATGCTCTCATGCTTGAAGAACTGCATGAACAGTGCAATTCTTGTCAGGAGAAGTCAAATCTTAACCCAAAGGAAGTTAGTTTTAAATGACACTAAAGAACACCTGGATCAAATGAAAAGTACACTGATGTATATGTAATTAAAACTGTAGCAATTACCTGACATAAGAAATTGTGTTATAAAATTATTTTTATGCATATACTTGAAAAATTAAGTGAGACACCAGTACTGTAAGAGCAGACCAAATTTCTCCTGAAACTGTAAGCAGACTACACTTGCTTGGATTAGCATTGAGTTTTGTAATCCTATGTAATATGCACACGTAGATTTTTGTGTTTGAAGAGTAAGACAGCAACAGAAAGCTCAGCTATTTACCGAATTAAGGAGTAATATTGTGTGAAGAAGAGAGGAGTGGGGCTGCAATGAAGCTACAGTATTGTCTGAGAGTGTATACGTCCATGGATCTGAACTAAACTAGATCCATCTCTAAACTACTGCAGAGAAAGAGGAAAACTTTGCATTTTCAACCACAGTATTTTTAAGAATAGAAATCACTTTTTTTTTTTATTAGCAACAAATATTTACTAAATGTACTCTTTTACACTGATTTCTACCAGCAAAATGTCACTGCTGAAAGCTTTTAGTATATACCAATCTATCTCACAAATTGTACTGATAAACAGCAAAGACTACAAGTCAAATAAGAACTAGTCACCAAGATGAAGCAGTGTAAAGCTGCAGAATTCAAATATTTTCATTCTATTCACTTAAAAGTAAATATTCAAAACTATTCCATTCAAAACTAGAGGATTAGCAGAGGCAGAGAAAGATAAAAAGCGCAAAATCTTTTGCTTAGCAACATGTATTGTTTGTACTTAGAAATAAAAGGAAACATCAATAAGAGAAAAACAGTGTTCAATGAAGACTACGGTGAGATAATGAAATACATTACAGATGATCACACCAAGATCTACATTGCTACACAAAAGTAACTATTTCAGTATGTGCATGGGTATTTTTAAATTGCAAGATCAACCAGCAGAGAAAGCTAAGCTCTTGTGATAGCTTCTATTGTCTTCAAACACTGATACTGGGATTCAGTTGTGAATAGCAACCTTTCTAATTATTGAGCAAAATGTCAGAATACATGGCACTGTAGAATACACTTTAGACAGAACGATAAATTCCAGTTCTGTCTTCCTTGACCCTTCAGGACCCTTCTGAAACCTCTAGCACCAAATACTCAGCAAAAGAAGTTAAGTTTATATGAAAATTAGACAGAATTTCTGCTTGAAAGCCTAAGGTTCCCACCTCTTCTATTTACTCTACAACAAATCTGTGGGTTTATACAATAGCACTGATTTTCTTGAGGTGGAATTCATCAGACTACATTTAGATATCTTTAGTGGTTTGCAATCAAGAATATCTCCATAAGATCCAAATCCAACAATATTATGAAGTTCCACCGACTGACTGAAAGATCCAGTTATTGTGAATAAAATCCCTAATCTCTCAAATACAGAAATGTTGCACTCTCCTAGGAATTATATTAGAAATTGGCAGGTTATGGAGGTACTCTTGATTCTAATCAATGTGTCCAAAAAACTATTTCAAAATAAATACTTCTACAAGTCCTGAAAGAGGCCAGTTAGGTTGCATAATGGAAACTTGATATAGGTTCTATTCCATGCATATGATATATGCCTCTAATTTAGGATTTCCTCCACTTGTAGAAAGAATTTCTATAACCAGAAACCAACTTGGTTCTCATATCACTGAGTAGTTCAATCAGTTCAAGATTCAAGTATCTAACAAGTGCAATCTTCCAAGTTTACAGGAACTTAAGATACTGATTTCCAACCTTCTCTCTTGATTTAAGTAATTCATGTGTTCCCATTTTCACATTTTAAAAATCTTGTATGAAGCAAGAGCTATTGTGCTGCTCTTGAAGAATAAAATACTACTCATTTCTTACATGCTGGTACTCATGAAATGAATTGAAAAACATTTTATCTGTAGGTTTCAGTGATAGAAAATATCTGCATTTCAGGGAGGAAAAAAGGACAAATGAAAACTATAAAATCAATTTTTCCCCATGCATTTGACAAGAATAAAGCAGTTCAAAAATTCACGTACCCTGAATCTTATTCTGTTAGCAGTTTACACCATCCTTTTTGTCTGGATCTGAGGGATTTTTGACTTTGGGAGAATGAATATTCAGGATAACTCATAAATATGCTGTTCAAATATAGAAAACATTTGTGTACATATATGCACTAAAATCTTCTGCTTTGAAACAAATCATTGTCCTTTTTTTCCTTTTGTAGTCTTTTATAATCAGGATAAGTATCATGCAGCTGCTTGTTCACTCCACCTCCCCCACCAGTGGGATGTGGTGAAAAATTGGAAAAGAAGGTAAAACCTGTGGGTTGACACAAGAATAGATTAATAATAAAATTAAAGTATTATAGCAATAATAATAATAATGTAGGGGAACAAAATAATAATATAAATAATTAATATAGAAAATAATATTAAAAAAGATAAAAATAAGCCCAAAGAAAGACAAGTGATGCACAACACCAGTGCTCATCACTTGCTGACTGATGCCCAGCCCACCCCTGAGCAGATGCCAGTGGTGCCTGGCCAACTCCCCCCAGTTTATATACTGGGCATGACTTTCTAAGGAATGGAATATCCCTTTGACCAGTTTGGTCAGCTGGCCTGGCCATGCTCTTTCCCAGCCTCTTGAGCACTGCCTCACTAGCAGAGCATGGGAAATGGAAAAGTCCTTAACTTAGTAAGCATGACTTAGCAACAACTAAAACCTCAGTGTGTTATCAACATTATTCTCATACTGAATCCAAACCACAGCACTGTAGCAGCTACTAGGCAGAATATTAACTCTGTCCCAGCCAAAACCCAGACATCAGGAGAACAAGCTGCAATTTATAGTGTCATATATTATGCATTTATATATTTATATTTTGTCATATTTTAAAAGAAAAATGGGTAGAAATCAAGAATTGATGGCATGATAGATAAAGGCGAGGAAAGCATCCAAGGATGCGATCTTCAAACAGACATAATCAAGCATTTTAGAGGACTGTGAAGCTGTTTGTGAAGGCACTTAAAATGTGCCATGTGGATGTTTCCTACATCTGACAGATGTCCTATCTACATCATTTTCATGCTAAAAGGGAGCATTTTTTTCTGCATGTCCACCTGTCTCCACTGCAGTTGCTTTATCTCATCAAAAGAAAAACATTACCTTTGTCTGCTATGATTCTGAATGAAAAGACCTACAGTCACTTTGTTTTCCTTCTGTGATATCTTGCACATGGTTAAGAAAGAAAGAAATGCAAAATTTCCCAGGCAACAGACAGGCAGACAAAACACTTTAAGGTAGCAGCTGATTTTCTCCTCCTGATGCTGCACTTCTGACATTTTAACTTTCCCCTTTTTTTGCTAGGAGTGCAGTTTGCTGTTTTACCACTGATTTCTTTCCAGTTGTAACACAGAACTGAGATTCAGGAAAAAACACTCTCTCTTGCTGAACTGACCTTCCCCATTAGAAGATGGACACTTGATAACTGCAGGTGCCACTTCAAATTATTGTTTTTATTTTTGATTTTATCTTGCAGGGGAGTTGTCTCAGCAATGACTCACAGAGATATGTGGCTTACAAGAACTGAGCTCCTCTTTTGTGTTTTGTGCAATATAGGAAAAAGTAGATTTTTAAAAAAAATAATAAAAACATCAAGTATTCTAGCGAGGGATAGTCACTTTCCATATTTCACTTAATCAGAAGTTACAGCTTGTTATCTCAGCTCTGGCAGATGGCTGGTGAGAAAGACAGGCAACTGATGTGCTCAACAATTCTATCATTCCACAATGAAGCTAGAGGGAGTGTTTTAATTTTGCTCTAGTTTTGCTATTTCATACTTAATCTCTGTATCTTTTAAAAATAATTTTTTGTAAGCCTGAGTACTCATTCAACCAACTTCTAGAGTTTCACTGTAGTATGGGGAACCAATTGTTAAGATAAGAAAAATCTACATTTAGGTAAATAAATGTACCAGCCCATTCTTAGAGTCAAAATGTTAATTTAAAAAAAAAAAAAAAAAAAAGATGAAGCAGCATAAAGAAATGTCAAATATAATCTAATTTTTTTAGAAAACACAGGATTCTGATCATGTCATTCAATCCCTGCCTTCTTCATCTAAAGTGATACAATCAGACAAAATCCTTGAAGGAGATTTTAAACCTACTGGTGGCAATTTTTCTACATGTTAAATCTATTCTTTAGAAAAGTCTGAATTATAGCTTTATAAACATGCAAGCAACTCTAGAAACAAGTCAAAACAGTGCAATGCTACTGTTAAAATACTGACACTGATTCACTAAATTCAAGAACTATTTATGTTTCGTATACTTTTGTTATGCTTCATTGTGTCTGTAGCTATATCAATGACAAATTAAATACAAATAAGGGTATAATAAATAAGTAATACCTTTGCCAGGATATTTTACTTGATTATTTATACTCCAACACAGAGTGCAAAAGACTATGTCAAGCATTTTAAACTTTTAAACTTTTTCCTAAAAAATGCACATATGCTAGAAACCAAAGTTCCATTTTGATCAAAATAATAAACAGAAAATTGAGCATACTGATATTTATGCCATGCAGCCTTTCAATACTTAAAGGAGGCCTATAAGACAGATGGAGATAAACTTTTTAGCAGGGCCTGTTGCAGCAAGACAAGGGGTAATGGTTTTAAACTAAAACAGAGCCAGTTCAGATTAGATATAAGGAAGAAATTTTTTGCAATGAGGATGATGAAACACTGGAACAGATTGCTCAGAAAGGTAGTTTATGCCCCATCCCTGGAAGCAGTCAAGGTCAGGCTGGACGGGGCTCTGAGCAACCTGACTGAGCTGAAGATGTCCCTGCTCATTGCAGGAAGTTGGACTAGCTGACCTTTAAAGGCCCCTTCCAACCCCAACTGTTCTATGATTCTATGACATGTTGCTTTCTTAATTTACTTTTCAGTTTAATATTTTTGTGTTGCTAAGAAGAAACTGCCTTATCTCTGTGCAGTGAGTTATTAATCATTTTATTCATAAATCCGATGTAACAGAATCAGCGATCGACTACCTGTGGGAATATAGTGCACTTACATTTTCACAAGAACTGTTTATATGTGTGCAAAAATAACTAAGGAAGGAGAAGAAAAAGCCTGAAGCTCTCTCCCTTGTTAAAGACAAACAAGTGAGCCTGATAAAATTGAAGCTGCATTTTTCAACTTCCTTTTGGTCCTCGCTTATGTAAAATGATCACCATTTGGACGGTGATCCAAATTTCCCTTTCTCCATCTCATTCAATCTCTCCATTTTTGCAACATCCTACATTTCTGAGGTTTATTGTTTAGCTGGCTGCAAACAAGAGTTAACGAGTATGTATTAACAAGAAAATCACTTACTGAGAAAGTGAATAACTGGCAGTGGGAACAATTCAGCTTACTTCTCTGCCCTTCCCAAACAACAATACAAAAGTTAAAGAAAGGACATGATCTACAGTTGGTAGCATACACAGACACTTTCTTTATTATCTATTCATAGAAATCTAATGCTTTGGCAGGCTTTCAAATATGCATATATAATACAAGGAACCACTTTTCTTGTAAAGAAGCATTTGCTGGCACAAGTTTCAGACTTAGTTGAAAAAATCAGCAACTAAAGCTCAGCCCCATCCCCACAATCACGGATAAAGTGGTCTTTGTTAATCAAGCAGAGCTGAAAGGAAGAATTGAAACTTGCACTCTCCTCCCCCTTGGCTTTGCTTACATCAGAACTTCCTAATTAGACTTTGTTTTCATTTTTGAGATATTCTTCACTGAATTATGAAATTTTTAAATTATATTAGTCTAATTTTGTGTCTGAAAAAATTAAAATTAATGCTTCACTCAGATATTTCAGACTTGATTGGACTGATGATTTCATGAACAATAATCAAAAGTTATTGCTTATCAGAAGGCAGTTCAGCTGTGAACTTCAACTGCAGTCTCAGGCCCTGGGAAGTAGGCTTTCACAAATCACATGCAAATCCTTTGCAAGTGGTACTTGTTAGCTTCTTTCAGCTGAGAGGGTGAATGGATATAGAGATGATCAGGCTGAGGCAACACAGTCCTGTGCAGAGTTCATGCATTTATAAATATCTGACAGCTTGTGAGCCCAAAAATTATCTTCCAGCCTGCCGTGTAGTTTCCCCGATATAAAGCTAAACAAAATACCATGCCTGCGGAAACATGAATCATAAGGATTACTAGTGATTTTTAAACAGGTTTTCTGTTGCTTTTTTGCATCAATTATTCTTCATTCTAATTACTCCCTAATCTAATACAAATAGCACTGGCTGTCTCTGGAGTCCCCCAAATTATATAATTGTCTGTGAGAAAAGTACCTCAGGCAAAGAGTGGTTCCAGATACCAAAGGTGACAAGTGCGGAGGTCAGCTTCATAAACATACGCTCAGCTCTTTAACTGCGTATAACTTTAATTGATGCTTGCTGTTAAAGCAGAACTGGTACCAAAACTAGCTTGTACATTAGTTCCACTTACTGTTACCTTGGTCATGATGAAGAGCAGCCTATGGACACCACCCTATTGCAAACAGCAGTCTCTGCCTGGGCTGCTAAATCAGTCCTTCCTAGTGTTGCTGCTCTCCATTTTGGACTAAAATTAATACACAGTCTCATACAGGCCTAAAAGAGGGAAGACACTGACTTATGTGTTAGGCCATTGAAATATAACCAACTCAGATAATGAGGAAGCCTCAGCCACAGAGAGCTGGTTTATGAGCACGGGGGTTGCCTGGTAACAGGCGTCTGTCAGGTGCCCGTTATCATTTGATGAAAGCTGATCGGGGAGTCGTGCTGAAGGAGATTGGATCATTATAAAAGAACAGTAATTTGCCCTTATGCCTCAAGTTGAGGGATCTGATGCAGCAAGAGTCTACCGAGATAAAAGGCAACTCTATTTTTTTTCTCAGTGTAGAGGGATAAAATTATCCTTTTAGTGTGCCTTGCAGGGAAATGACTGAGCAAAAGTACTCTGGGGGTCTCTGTTGAGACTCTGGGGGCTGTCCGGGTGCCTCCTTGGCTTCTCTAGGAACTGCACTGTGGCATATTCAGTTTTCTGCTGTTTGGTGACGTCTTCTGCTTTTTTTCTCAAGCAAAAGCAATTATGACTTCTGAAGCTCTGAAGTCATACCTAAGATGCTCACCTTAATGACAAAGCATTGCTCAAAAGGCTCTGATCTTCACTGCAATTCTAATGAAACAGGGGTTAAAAGTGTGAAAGATGTTGGACTGAGCTTTACACAGCTAAAACTTTAGGTTCCTGTACCCAGAGATCTGACCGAGTGTTTTGGAATAAAAGGCAATCTTCTTCACATAGGAAAGTCCCAGGTGACCAGTGACTAGGTCTCCCAGGGGCTATTTAATAGGTAGCAAGCAGGAACTGCTCAGTCAGTTGATAACATGAGATGCCACATTTTAGGCTAGAGGGATGCCTTCTAAACAGGGAACTGTTTTGTCATCTTGCAAAAGCCTCTGCAGTGTGATTTACATTCTGTTACACTATAATTTGGGGAAGCTATAAATAGAGCAAAAGACAAGACCCAAATAGTGAATGCAGTTAAAGTGAATTTAGGTAGAATGTTTATGACAATGATTAAAAAAAAAAAAAAAAGACAAGAGGGGAAAAAACTATAACTTTCTTAGGAACCTGAAATCCTTTGGCATCTGACATTAGCTGCCATAACCTTTTACAAGAGGTTAAAACTAGATTGCTGTCTGGAAGTACTGCAATTTAGGAAGTCTATGTATTCCCTAAAACTGGTCAGGATCGTGCAAGTAGGTATTCTCTTGTCTGGTTAAAGAGCTGACTTATCCAGCTACATCAAGATCACAGCTGCTGTATCCTCTTCCTTGGCAGCATTTCAAGAGAAAAATAAAACTGATATAGTAACTAAGCTCTGGACAGGTTTTGACAAAAGCAAGTAGATGCAGCCCTGCCTCAGAAACCCCAGCTGTGAAAGACAGCATTGTGTCTCTGTGACTCACTTTGGCTATTCCCAACACACACCGGCTTGTCTTCCTAATCCTGCTTCTCTGCTCCTGGCCATGCTGCCAAACCTCCTTCCTCACTCTGGCCCTGTTTTTTACTTAAGTCCATCGTTAGCTACTTCAGCTCACTGAGTTCAAGGAAATCTGTCCTTCTCGCTGGTTTAGTTTTCTTCCAGAATAGTGAACAAAATCAGCTCTCAGGGTGCCTGGAGAGCTACAGAGCAGATGGAAAGTGCATGTCAGGAGTGGAGAAAAAAACAGTAAAAAAGACAAATTTCCCTTTTGCCAGAAGTGAGCTGTTTTGTCTGCCTTACCTTGTGTCAGGTAACTTTATTTGGAATATTTTGGCTAACAGGTCCACTCCTCAAGCAGTTTATGCAAGTCCTCCTTAGGCAGTACTCTGATTTCCATTCAAAAGGCAGATGCCTAACTTCTAAGCACACCAGTGCTTGCTTACCAACAAAATAATTTACTTCTGCTTAAAATGACTACCAAGAAAAGCCCAATAAAAATTTCAAGAGATACTCACTCATGGAATTTTGCAGTGTTGTTCAAATTTTGAGCAAATGTCTTTTACTTATAGAGATGTCAGAGAAATCACATTAGACTTGGAACTTGAGTTGTTGCACTGAATGGTGATATATTTCATATAAGATAGAAAGCAACTTGATGACAGGGTTACCAAAAGCCCTTGATGCAGAGGCACTTAGATGAGACAGTCAAGGCTCTGCCAACACCCTTTGCAGTAAGAACCACTCACCCCCACACAACACTTTGTGTGAATGTCATGACAGAAAATTAATTTCAAAGTTTTTATCCAGCCAGTAACTCTTGGTTTTTTCAGTGAATGTGACTTTAGGAAAGAATTTTGTAGTAAAAAGGAAGAATATAAATTGCACTTTTTTTTCCTGAAAGTATATTTATCTGATCTTATGATGCTTCTCAAAGCATTTCAAAGACCCAGTGGGTCATTCTACCTAATTTGAAGTGTATCTCTTACTTAAGTTTGAGAAAAGTATTGATTTGTCTGCTTTCTGTGAGCCAAGGGAAAGATTACATTTTATTTGAAATATTCTTTTCATAATATTCTCTCTAAAAATCTTTCATTTCAGTGACTGGAATGTGTCCTGTGGGTACTTAGCAAAGTTTGGAGCAGAAATCCTCCTAAATTTCTATTTTATTAACACAATAGCTTTATTTATTCTGGAATTGGTTTTCAAAGTTATTGAGGCATTTGAAAATAAAGATCAGCCACAGTAGGACTGACAAATGTCCTTGAACATTCCAAATTTCTACTTCGATGCCAATAAATGTCTGTAACCTTAAGCATCTGAGGCAGGGCCAGAGTTGGACTCAATGATCCTGATCGGTCCCTTCCAACTCAGCATATTCTGTGATTCTGTATATAATTTTTAATTTTGTAAACTAGCCCTCTGTTTTAATTTGAAGCATATTCGAAGTGTATTTTGCTTCATGTGTTTCTCAGGTAACTAGGGAGTGTTGTGCACTGTGTATGTGCCACAGAACATTTTACAGGTCTACTTTTAAGTGGTGTAAACAACAGAAACAAAGCAACTCATGTTGACCATAGTTCTTAAGGGGTTTGTGCTCTCTTTTTTTGCCAAATTTATGTATGGTTTGTAGTAAAAATTAATGAAAATAATATAATCAAATTACAATGTTGGGGTTTTTTTCTTCCTTGAATATTCTACAACAAAAATGGAATTCAAAGAATCTGCTAACAGCATTTACATGGATGAACTACTCCTTTTAGGATGGAATAAAAATTAAAAGAGACTTTTTTATGCACAGTGCTACAAATTTAGGGTAACCCGTTTCCATAAATCTTCTGATATTAAGTGGATACAGATGATGAACTGTTCACTATGATAAGCTGTTTAACCATTTGTTGCTTCTGGAAGACAAATATCTTTGGAAGTTTTCTTTTGAAGAATGTTCTTGTAGTCAGTTCTAACTTCCCATACTCCACAGACACCCCTACCATATCCCAGTAATACCAACCTAATAGCTTTTAAGATGATGGACCCTTTGAGGCTTCTTAAAGTGCTGTGTCCTTCAACCATTCTTCAAGACAAGTCTCTGTGCAGCTGAGGAAAAGGGGCATACTGGGTTTTTTTTGTTATGAGAGCTCTGTCCTAGTGAAAAACTCAGCCAAGTTCTGAACTGCAGAGGAAACCTACACGTTTAGGCAGGTTGTTAATTAAGCACCTCCCTTGTTTGTAACACTGAGATTTGCTCCTTGGCTTTGCTCTCAATAGCTGTGTATCCAGGGGAGGAACAAAACAACTATTGTCAAGAGAAGTTTGTGCATATGTTTTATGTACTTATCTGTTTGTGTAAAATGCATCACTTTGTTTGAAACAGAAGCTGAGAGGGCTAAAGCAATAAACAGAAGAGACTACTGTATGCATAATTAGTGAGCTCGTACCTCGTATACTGTATTCTGCTCTGAGGTCTGATCTGCTGAAGAGTATTGAAAAATTGGTCAGGGTTTAGAGACCTGCCAAAAAAATTACTTCAGATGAAAATGTTGAGGAATGCCACCTAAAAGATTACTCAATCATGCTCTATAAAAGGATAAAGTAGAGGTTTCTGTGGTCTTTGAAGGTCATGAGAGACAAATTTTGTCTAGAACTTAAGTAAATACCTGGAATAGAGGTTGCATCTTATCACCATGTGATGAAGTGGGCTTTCTATCATGAGGGATTATTAAACGATGATGATGTGTCATTTGTTCGTTTTGTTGGGTTGTTTATTTTTCCTTCCAAAGTATACCCTAAACAGCTAATTATTAAACAAATATAATAATTGCCTGTGGAGGTGTAACAGATAAATACTATTCCCTTTACTCTGCAAAACTTATGCAAAATGAACCTGTTGATCCCTTCTGAATTCATATTAAACACTGAGAGAAATTCAGTCAACATTGGACAACTAACAGGGTGTGGTGCATATATTATTAAGAGAAAGAATATTGTATGCTTGCTACCCTTGCTAAATTGAGAAACAAATTCTCTGATTTGCCAACATTCTTTTGAAACAGAAACCTATTTGGCCACTTCAAATACACTGAATTAATTTTTTTTATTCAGTGACAAAAGAAATCCAGTTTCTTTAGTATTTCTGAACCTTTACATGTTAGAATGGCTATAAATATGCTAATTTTAACCCATAATGATGGGATTTTGATCTCCCTACTCATAAGTCTGAGACAACTAATTTTTCTAATTTTCACACAGCGTACTGTCAATATACTGAAATGTATTACAGGTAAAATTAAACAATGTACATAAAAAGCTAAAATGCTTCACAGTACAAAGAAAAAAAATGGAAGAGGAGAAATCCCGTCAAGAAACTGCCTACACCTCATCTCATCTCATCTGTCTTATATGCTATCAGAAAAGCTACATAACTTTCCTAAGGATCTTTGGATTTGCAAGAATTTTCAGGGGAGCTCAGGACTATCTACAACTGAGGCTCTGATTCACCCACATAAGTTCAGAGAATTCCACGTACACTTCCTGGTAAAAGAGCATACCTCCACAGGCAGCTGTCACTTAGGGTCTTAATAAAATGCAGGTTTGAATTTTGAATGTCTCCTTAGACACATGCTCATCTATTGGCCATGCCATTACCTTTGATATTGAAAAAAAATGCCTTGAACTTTATAATTTAGAAGATGGAAACAAAAGCAGATGCATGAAAGATGTTCTTGTCTGAGTAGATAGAGGAGAGCTGAAATAATTCAGAGCCATTACAGCATCTTCTTCTGCCTGTTTAGCAATACTGCACCATAAAGCTGTGTGCTGTAAAGCTGCTTCTGTTTCCCACTGAAAGAGGTAGCTGCATTTCAGTGATGCATGAAGTAATTCGTCTGTGTAGCTTATAAAGCACTTAGAGTTCCTTTGGGATAAAAAGCACTTAAAAATGTAAGGTATTAGTATTTCTTACGTGTTTAAGTTGTCAAATCTTACTTTCTTATCACTCAAATCAGCTTTAAAATTCACTTTTGCTGTGAAACGTACAAACGCTCATTCACTTCAATTAAAAATCTATTGCCTGCACATCATTTTTAAGGGACGCAGGTGTTTGGGTCCTTACAGTGCATTGCATGAATAAGATTCAAAGGGATGTAAGGGCCAGCTTCCCCTGACATTGCCATCCACGTGCAGGATGAAGCAGTTCTTTTGGCTATCTGCAACCTAAAAATCCTTTTGCTGGGGTCAAAAATACATTTGGATTTATCTGCTTTCCTTCTTCAGGTTTTGCTACTGGAATGATAAGGACCATTTGCAAGGATTTGCTATGCACATAGCTATGCACATTCCCCTGCTCCTCTTCACTCTCCTCCCAGTCTGTAAGGTTTCACTAAGTATGGGAGGCCACAAATGCCAGTTTCTAATCCTTCACCCAAATGTCATTTCAGTAATTCTTACATTGCTGAAGAAAGCTTGTACAAGACTTTCTAGTTAAGTGCTTCAGTGTGATGGGACTGTGGCTGACATTTACATCAACCCTTTCTGTGATTTAAAAGGGGGCAGAAGTGCTTGGGGTGGGGGAACATTAGCATATGTACCTCACTGCAGCTGTAGTGAGGAAGCAGGAATGTGGCTGGATATGAGTAGTGGTTGGAGTACCACAAAGAAAATTATTTTCTAGTCATTACTGTAAGATTTTGTGAAATATTGTTCTCTTTAAATTATTCTGTAAAGTTAGACCAGAAGAAGCTTATTATTACACAGAAAAAAAAAATTCAAAACACATTACCGTAATTAATTCTTAAATTTAGAAATTTGTGATATTCAAAACACTATCGTTCAAAAAACAAGTATAATGACCCAATAGCTTTTTTGACTGCTAAAACTGCAAGTCACTGTGCCTTGGAAAGCAGCCGTAATAGCATGATCTGAAGAGACATTTCTTAGTTCTATCCAGTAATTTGCATGTTAAGCATCCTAAGAAAGTGAAACCATTTGGTCAATAATCTATATTCTTTAAGATTTATTTCTCTTTTAATTAATACTGAAGCTTCAGTTGTAGAAAAAGAACGCCTAATGATGTACTCTGAGTCTTCCTAATGGAGGACCATCGTGTGCATTACCCCAGCATAAAAAAGTGAGCTAACGACAGAGATTTAGCTTTAACTCTGAATTTCTTGGGTTTTTCAGGCTCAAACAAGACCCTTAATGTTACTTTAATGTAGGTTTTGGTGGTATAATTCTTCTTAATTCTGTCCATTGCAGTCCTTTGATACTTTATGAATTACTTATCTCACATTAATAAGGCTTAACATGGAGTATTAACCTCCTATACATTCCTAATTAGTTTTTAATGAATTTTAGTTTCCTTGTTAGAAAAAGAGCTAGCTAGCTAACTACCACAAATTTAATCTCCATTACTGGAGCATAAGACAACCACCCCTGGGGATGCATGTCCTTGAGATTTTCACGTTAAACAAGCAGCTTTATAAAAGAGTCAAAGAAACTTAATGTCTGTCTTGGCTTATCCCTCAGCTTTGACGGTGTAATGAGTCCTGAACTATTTATAACTAGTGACACAATACACTATACAAACTTTCAGAGATTTCTATAATATGTTAAGATGCGACAAAAAAATTTAAAAGGCCAAATTGCTAGTCACCTGACAACCTGATACACTGGAGTAGGAAAAGAAAAGAAGATGAATTAGTGTGTTTTCTAATACATGATTTAGTTCAAAAAGAGCAACAGTCCATTACATATAGTCCATTACTATATGTAATGGAAAATATAATTTCCTTTTTTTGACATGATAATCACACTTTCCCCTGAATAGTTTTGTTGTCTTTTTTTTTAATGTGGATGAATTTTATGAAATATATGGTTGAGCTATAACTATTTTTTGTATATAGTACAAAGAAACATGTTGTATGTAATTATTTTGCAAGAAAGCCAATGGAGTACAGATAACAAAAGCATTTTTTTTCTATTTTGGCAGTGCTTTAAATAAATAAAAATGTAGATAAAATTTATGAACTAGTGCATTGGGATAAGTGCAACAAAAAGAACAGCATCTTGTTATGAACTGCAGCAGTAGCTCAAGAATGAATTACAGAACAGTTTTCACTGGCAGCATGTAGGATGTTGCTGAAGCAGCACTCAGTGCTGGCATCAAGTCAGAAAAGCACAAACCCTCTAAGCCCTTTGGCTCTGTTGGGTCGGTGATACAAGGAGGATGTTCTTCATCCTGGTTCTTCAATTTCAGGATTTGATTTCCTTGTTGTTGTACCAAAGCCCTACAATTTTGTATTCAAAATATACTACAGGAGCTATGTGTCATTCCCTTATCCATCTCCTGGGGCACAGGGAGGAGGTGTGGTGGCTCTGTGGAGTTAGTGTAGGAGGTGCAGTGGAGAGCTCAGTTGTCTTTTCTGACATTATTCTACCAAGTACACAGACCTTCTTGGTACTGGATGTATGATATTTTAGAATGAAAAGGACGACTGACTGATGTTAGAGTAGGCTGTAATTGCATATGTTGGACAAGTAGACATTTCCTTTCACTAATACAAACTATATTTGATTAATTTCTTTTTGTCAGCAAACAGGAGCAAAAGAAGAAATGATAGTGTCCCAGACAGTGAAAATGTATACATGTACATCATTAAAACATTTTAAATGCAGAAATCTATTATGAAATGCAGAAATCCAATACGAAATGCAACCCAAATGCATTTAAATATAATTTTTCTGAATTCCTTTCTATGATGTTTTTCCATATTATTAATTGCTGAAAGTTTACAAATATGTAATGCTCATCATTGACAATGGCGAATAGTCACTATGCTAGGCAAAACCAGATAGCTGAGTGTTTTAACAGCTGAATTTCCAGACCAAGAGCATAAATTCTTGAAACTCTGCATTTGCCACAGATCTTACTGGGACAGAGGCCTGGTACTGTGTCTCTGCATCACCACTGAATTTCATCCATTAATCTTTTACTTACAAATAAGAGTAATAAATACATTGTTATCATTCATTCATTAATTAGACCACACATTGCATGTTTCACGTTGAGACCCATCACTGTGTAACAGCTGATGGGAAACAGAACAGCTGAAAATGAAAGGCTATCTAAATCCATGAAATGCTAGAGGCAACTTAATCACTGAGCCTGACACACAAAGTACAGACACCATATCCAGATGTGGTTTAGCTGAGTTCACAACCTTGTTAACTTAATTCTAGGGGCTAGCAAGCAATAACTTGTATAGTGCAAATCATCAATCCTCCCCATTAGAGATTGTCATCAGCCCATGGCCCATACATGACTGGCCTCAGACCGCATAAGCCTGTCTTGCTCTCACTTTGTGTGATGGTTTAGGGAAAATGGAGTATCTTCTTCCTTACACACACACACACACAGAGACACACACACACACAAATATCCCAAGCATATAAACAAAAAAAAGACAGCAGCTACTGGAAAGTACTCCTTTTCCCTAAGTTGAGCATCGGGTGATCAGGGTGCAAGAAGCAAACCAGTGCACTAGACAGCTGCACTTACCTGTCTTCATCAACCCTGCAGTTTTCCAGATAGTTTAACGAGCCATATCTATATATTTCCCAGTTTGAGAGAAACACCACTTTCCCCTCACACATCTGAAGACTAATGTAGCACTTGGACTATCAGAAAGGCTCACATACACTTCCTTCTGTTATGCAGAAGGTTGTTACTGCCCTCTCTCTCCCTCTCTCCTCTCGTCTTCCACTATGTTCTTCTTCACTTGAAGAAACCATTACTGACATAAAAAAAATATTTTCACTCCAGTCATTAATACTTCTTCCTGTATTTTTTTAAAAATACTCTATTTCTTGCCTCATGCCTTTTGTTAACAGAAGATACAGACCTGCCTAGGATAAAAGTGGAAACCAATGAACTTTTTCAAACTCTCCTTTGCTAAGCTTTTCCTCTTATCCCAGATCTGTGGTGGTAGGGACAGATATGTCCAATCAGAGTAGCAATAAATGAAGTAAGATATGAAGTTCTCCAAAGACCCTATTTATTTTCTGAAATGGGAACATATAAACACCAGGGCTAGCCTTAAATACATAAAAATACAACTGTCTGAGCAGCATACGGATGTTTTTTGACAGGAAGAACAGGAATTGCAAAAATGTTTTTCTGCAGCTATGGAGGTAGATGGCTATCCCTCCTTCTTGTTGCTGAATATTTTCAGGGAATTCCTTTTGGAGTTGACCATTAGCTTGATTGGTGGATGAACATCTTGGGTTTCAGTCATAATGTTGTGTCATCTGCAAGCACACCATTCTACTAAGAGAAACCAAGTTGATCCACCACTCAGTTCAATGTAATACCATTATGTTTACTCATGAATCTTCAATGTATATGCTTCATTATATTTCAAATAAGTCTCAACAGAAATTTTGACTCTCTCTTAAACACACTATTTCTGTAAAGCACACAGAAGCTTCTGCAAAGGAATTACATTACACTGAATTCTGATACTTCTATGATACTTCTTTCCTTGGTTATCACAGCTGAATTGGCCAAATGCGTAGTCTTTCAAGCTGTATCATGTATTCATTTTAAAAGACTAAGCCAGCACTACAGCTATTCCCAAATGTGGATACAACAGCAACCATAAAAATGTAAAAATGAAAAATGCAGTTTTGCCAAAATGGTAACGAAAGTCTTAAGGGTTTGAATTGTCACTGCAGCTTTTTGCAAGTCTTTCAAGAAATATTGATCTTTTTAGATTTTACAAGCTTTCAAATATATGACAAAATCTTTAGCATTTAGACCATTCAAACTGTCTTCTATTGAATATATGTATGCCTGACAAACTTGAGAAAATTGTCTAATAACTGTTAGATGAAATGATAAGCAAAAGAAACATAAATTTACACTTCCACATGAATAGGCATTTTAAATATCATAAGACAACTTCTTATGAGACAGGAAGGCTGAGGGTATTGCTACAGTCAGTAGATGTGGACTGTCCATCAGAGCTCATTTTCAAGGACAGACCTCATTAAAAGTTGTATTGGAGTTTATTCATTTAACTTCGATCTTCACCTTGCTTTGAGCGGGGTAGGGGGGAGGAGTGTGTAATGCATGACCTTCACAGCTGCCTTTTGACCAAAATAATTATGTTTCTGAAAAACTACAAAAAGAAAGATGAAAGGAATGAGGAAGGAAAGAAGAAGTAACAAGGAGCTGGCTTGGGGTAACAAGCTTTTCCATCAGAATGAATAGGTAGTTGGCAGGTGAGAAGCACGTTCAAGGGGAAAGAATAAAGAGAAAATAACTTGACATCAATTATTTCCAAAGTGTGTATAGCAGTTTCTTCAGTGTCTGCTTCTGTAAGTGGAGTCTCAGCTTCAACCTTGCTTCCCACCCTAAATTTCTTTTTCCCTTGAGTAGCTGATGTTTTCAGGGAATTTTTCTCTCATTGAGATAATTACTGTTGTTTGCAGATTCTTCTCTCAACAGTCTAAGGATGACAGGAGCTATTTAATGGCTTGAATGTTATGCAAATGAGTTCTTGGCATGACACTGAGTCCTCAGAAGATTATTTAGGTGAAGGTTAGTGACTCAGTGCTAAAATCAGCAGCATGAATTCTATCCGTCAGACTGTCTGTTTTGTGGGGTTTTGTTTCCTTTGTATCATATGATGCCTTAACTCTCCCCTGTTGGCATTTTTCTCATTTTGATCCATGCAATTCTGTGCTGAGTTTAGCTGCATATTTGTGATATGGCCAGATTTGTGCCATGCCCCTTTTTGCTTTGCTCTGTCACAATCACATACACATAATTTCTGAACAACAGATAAGAAAGGTTGCTGATTTATATGAAATGTCATGGCATATCAAGATCCATAAATGCTGACATTGATCCCAGGTGTGGAACAGATAAGTGCATTCTTCCAATGATGCTTAATCTGCTTCCTTGTTTGTAAACTTCACAGAACCATCACAACACTAATATTTAACAGAAAAGAGACAGACTTCACACTGCTGAATATTCCAGTGATCTGTTTCCAAAACTGATGAACAGGATAGGATGGTTGGAAAGGCAACTGTGCACAATCCCAGTGTGTACACTGCTCAGTTTTTTGCCAGTTTTGCCAGTAGGCTCTTAAACTTTCACATTTAAAATGTTTAAGGAAGATCTCAGTTCATGTTTATTCATGCTTCATTTTCAAGCAGTTTTGGATAACATGGACTGAAATCACAGCTTCAAAACCAATCGGGATGCAGAAGTTTAGAACTATGAGATGGAGTTTTCTGGGGTCTGGTTTGGTTTGGTTTGGTTTATTTCATACAGGTGAAAAATAAAGAAACACTGGAAGTGCAAAAGTTGAATATGTGCCTCAAGAAAAAAACATACAGATGTGTTATTAAAGCTGAATAGTTCAGTGATCGAAAGCTTATGAGACACTTTGTTACTGAAAAAAATCTCCTTAAAATAAGAGTTTCAGCTCATTTTAGAACTACAGTGTATGCCAATAACATTATTAAAAAGGAGAAGGAGAGGGAGGATCCAGTACAGAAACCATTGAAGATGAATCAATAAAATTGCATTAAAAAACCCCAACCAACCAATCAACCAAAAAAACCAAAAAAATAAATGACAAACCCACACACAGGAAAAAAACCCAAATCCCTTGTCTGGAAGAATCAGAGAAAGACCTTGCCTTTTTATTTAGCATATCCAATTTCTTGGAAAAAGATTTAGACAATAATCTGCATTTTCAATACAGACAAGTGAGAACTGCCTTTCTAATAATACTACAAAATTTTTTTAAATGTAGTGGCAGTTTTCCTCCTTCCCACACTGACCAAATAAACAAAATAAAGTTTAAGTAGTGTACTCATTACCCACAGAAACATCTTTATACTTGAAAACTACTAGGCAATGTATCATTGTTGGTGAAGCTTTCAAGCAGTTATTTGGTTACAGAGATATTCAACATTCTAATTTACATGAAATCTTGTCATATAAGAAAAGGTTCTGACTATTTGTAGAGTGGGGCAATTTATGGACACTGGAATAAAGTTCTGGTCCAGTAATAAAAGGCCACTGGAATGTGATCCATATGTATATCACAGGACAAGTCTGAATGTTGCTTACAGCTTTATTCAGCAAACAAGAATGGAAATGGATCTGTAAAATGCAAATATTTTTGTTTTACCTGGTAATAATAACACAAAAACATGGCACATGAAATTTTTATTCAAGTCTGAGTTGTTCTCTCTATATTTTAAATAATTCTCATATGATCTCTTGAATATGTATGTCTTGTCTTATTTGAAGTTACTATCTGTAGTATTCTCAGGAAGACCAAGAGTCTGAGTCAGAGAAAAGGAATGCTCTACATAATTCACTGCTTTGGTTAATTTTTTTTCAGCCATTGAGCTGCACTTACTGAGATATATTTACATTAGCCAAAAAGGTTTCTTCCCTTTAAAATAATGTTTGTATAAAATCTTTATAAACCATTGCCATTACAACGTAGCTTTTACTCTTGTTCAGCTGTATGACAAAGTATATTTTAAGAATAACAGTCAAAGTTTGAGGTCCAATCCATCCCCATATTTATGGGATTTTCAGATCTTTAGTGAAAAGCTAGTTCCACATCAAGCTGACCTATTGAGTTAAACTGTCAGTATGATTCTTCAAAGGAAAGAGAAAGAAAGAGTAGCTCAAAGCAAGTGATTTCTATTCCATGAGCTCTCATTAACTCAGCTTTTTCTACCAAGGATGTCAGGCAGTACTGTAGTGCAGACCACTGCAACTTTCTTTAATTGCTCAATTGTAGGGTAATTTAAAGGTAAACCAATATGGGCTGAATGGAATTGTCACCTAAACACTCCCTTTAAAATTATTACTTGAACAAATGCTCAGTCAGGCAAGAACTGTCTTTCTCAGCATTTTTAATTTTGAAGAAACTGAATTATTTATTAATTTCACATGAAACTATAATAATTTTATTATTCTTGGAATCAAAAAATTTGCCGATCTTAAAATAGCAATGTTGACCTTATGGACCAAGTCTTGCATTCTACTTTTGAAACATTCCCTGAAAAAACTAGGTGGTATCTAATGTAGCTTGCAATTCAGCTGTATCTTATATTATTTGATTTGGAAGTATAAAAGGAGGTATTCTGTTTGCCTGACTCAATGGTCTAAATCTAGGCAGTCAGAGGACAAACCCATAAAACTTACAATTGTAGATTTAAGATTCAACTGCTATTTGTGACTATCCAGGGATAAGCCCAGCCCACTGAAGAGAGGGGCAAGCTTACTCAAACGTACAAATAGTCAACAGGAGGTTTTCCAGTGGTTTGAAGTCCAATCTATCCGATCCTAGCCTGACCTATGGACCTAGATGCCCTGGGGTCAGTTCTATAATTGCAGATTAAACAGACATCTTCCATTTTTCTTAGGTACCTAAACACAAACCTATGGGATAACCATGAGCATTAGAGCTCACTCTCCTTTCTTGCCGAAATTAAAGCAATGTGCAATCAAAAATACATGAACCACAGGTCCAGACACAGGATGCCACAAACTGAAAATGGGGCAGATAGGCTGATATCTTGGATTTTTAAGTTGTCAGCAGAATTTAGGTAGATCGCAAGCCAGCTACTATCAATACAAGCTGAAGGATGGTACTGTAATTCATGGTTATATATTCACATTAATATCACAGATATTTTTGTGAAAAAATACCAAAACAAATATTCTGTCTTCTGTGTTACAGACAATGAGAAAAACTTTACATGCTGCCCACAGGGAACCTGATGGAAGAATTGAGATAAGAATAATAGAAGGGATTAGAGAGTAATACCATATCATTAGCTGATTAGAAAGTCAAAAGAATAGGGGAAAGGGTTTAGACTTTAGGTCATGGAGAAGATTAGTAAAGGGAGTAATTGTTGACCTTCATTCATAAGTAATGTCCCTTTTTTGAGGAAGAAAACTCTACACGCATCAGTACTTGTAACCATAAAAAAGAGTATTAATGACATTATTTTCTGTACCTGATGGTCAGCATGTACCAACAAAACATGAAAGACTGAGACTATCTATTGAGTATCTAATTTAATACCCATATGTTAGTGAAAACCTGATTTCATGATCAATCTCAAAAGTGGGATAAAGTTTAGAAAAAATATTTTTATAAGTGTAACAAAGAATTTAGCCTATCATTGCAAGTAAAACTTAATTTTCATTATTTATAATAGATGAAATATAATTTTTGGTTTTAAGACAAAAAACTAAATCTAACGGTGTAATAAAATAATAATACTAAGGGCAACTATGTAAAGAAGCCATTTTGTATTTGAACCAATTAAAAACACAGTATACAGTCAACTTTCAATTAGGAATCCACTTAATGATATGTGTTAAGAGCAGGTTTTTTCCATGTGATTTAAAGAAGGAGCTTATCTAGTTGACATGATGTAGCTTTCATTGACACAAATCCATATTCATTACTTCCTTTATTCAGGCTAAGACCTTGGCAACAAAAGTAAATCTTGAGCCTAACTGTCTTAATTCAGTAGGAGAAAGAAGATCTGTGCTTTGAACTTGATACTTCTTAGGTTTAATGCTGTCAGTAGTAATGATTTCTCTTTACTTTGACTGGAAAGACGCTAATTATAATAAAAGAAGGTGCCACAAGACAGTAGAGGAGTGGACACTGCTATGTAAAGTACTGGTGCTATTTCAGCCTCCTAGAAAGCATCTGCAATAACTAACTAGACAGAAACAGTATGAACTAAAAAGACACATTTCCAAGATGACAGCACCAAACCTGGTACCATTTTGGTTTAACCCAAAGAATGGTCTGCCTTGGTTGAACAAATATTCTCATTGTGCAGTGTTAATGAATCCACTATGTTTTGCAAGTAAGAGATTTATCTATATGAACATGAGCTGTGCCGTACCAGTCAGCCTTGGGGTCAGAGAATGGCGCCTCCCCACCTTGATGGTAGAGATACAGCCCTAGAAAGGAACTCTCCTCACAGTTTCTAAAACAAGAGCTCCAAAAAGTGTTACAAAGAAGAGCAAGTAGGCACCATGATGCGTGGTTAGGATGGTGTCCTCTGCATCTACTGACCTTGATAACTTCAGTCTTCAGAAACAACAAAGTCAGATATACTATCTAATACTTCAGTAGTTATCTTTAACTTGCACAAAGTGTCCAATTCATATATATGCAATATAAAAGAAGAGGCTTTGGCCTCCATCCATCATGCTATAAAACTATCAAAAGAACCTAAGATAGCCATAGAAGTCTAATGAAAAACTGTAACTCCTCTAGCCTGTGTTTCAGGATAATTCTGCACAGCCATGATCTGTTTGGTGTCTTTAATTCTTTAAACTTTCTAACAGAAAGTATTATCTGTCACACCATTCTTTACACCTCTGTTGGTGCAACTGATGGGAATCATCAATAGTACAGTTGTGACACATCAAATTAACTAAGTCACACCTGAAGAACTCTGAATGAGACAGCAACCCACTTTACACTTACTATGATGTCACTTGGCTTATAAATTACACTTTAATAATTATATTTATGTATCCTTGAATAAGAAAAGTTTTATCTTTTTATTTTTAAAATGTATTATTTAATACTAACCTTGTACTAAGCATTTTACCAGGCTAAAAATATTCTCCCCAAATTATGCATTGAGAGAATTTGGTAGATCCTAGCTGAAGCAAATTTAGGAATCCAAAAGGAATTATACAAAAAAAGGAAGACCCATTTCAGAAAACAGGAAAGTGGGAACAGGTAGAACAACAAATTATTCTTTGTAGCTAAGAAAAAGAACATTCATAATGACTACACATAGGCACATTATAAATCTGAATACTTCACTTACCATCAAACCACATGAGTAAGACTCAGCATCCCTTGATCCTTGCCCTGTATCCCTAAGGATAGGATTCATATAATTTAACTTTAAATGGCCACATTGTAGATAGATGCATCTCAACTTTTCAATATGGAATTTCTTTACATTCAAGAAGGAGAAAAAGGCTATTCAAAAGTGCAATTCATCTTAACTACTTAATTAATGACACTTTAGAATTAAAGGTTGGACCAGATGATCTTTCAATGTCCTTTCCAACCTGAGCTGTTCTGTGGTTCTATAAATTTATTTTTCTTCTGTTGACAATAAACAGGGTCTGGTAGATCAAGTCAGATCTTTGAACTGAAGAGATGACTCTCATTCTGCATCCGTAAATACCATCTAACAGACAAATTCTTTCACTAGCTTTCTTTCACACATTCCTTCCAATACTTAAAAGCAGCCTTGCTCTAGAAAGCCCGCATTAGTATGTTCAAACATCCACCATAATTTTGGGAACATCACGATGATAAGCAGTTGCTATGCTCTGATGAAAATTACTATTTACTACAAATCTAGTCCCTTTAGTTTCCAGTGCTTTCTGAGGAGGGAGGCTGTGGGCTTTTGTTTGTGGTTGGTGGGTTTTTTCAATTGTTTGTTTTTGGTTTGGTTTGGTTGTTTTGGGTTTTTTTATACTTAAAAATCTGTTTACATCTTTGGTATATTTCTGTATTTTATGTGCTTACATGAAGATAGGTATAACATGCAGCCTAAAATCAACCACACAGCTGCTTTTTCAATCCTCCTCCCTACTGCAGAGGGACACAGGAGAAATTGGAAGACCAAAGAAGATCCATTGGTCAAGACAGTTTAAAGATGAAGAAAGAAAAAGGAAGAAAAACCAAAAGAAAACAAAGCATGTGACGCATAGCAGCCACTCACCACCTCCCACAAATAGACTGATGCCCAGACACTCTCTGAGCAATGACTACCACCTTCCTAAAAACACTTCCCTCAGTTTTTATTGCTGAGCATGAAACAGAATATCCCACTGGCCGCTTCAGGTCAGCTATCCTGGCTGTGCCCCCTCCCAACTTCTTGTGCCCCTCCAGCCAACTTCCTGAAGATATAGAGCAGAAAAAGAAAAACCTTAATGGGTGTGAGCACTGTTCAGCAATAGCCAAAACACTGGTGTGCTACCAAATTGTTTTAGTCACAAATCCAAAGTACAGCAGCACAGGGCTGCTGTGAGGAAAATTAACTCCATCTCAGACAGACTTAATACAATATACAAAGTTATAATCGTTATCAGTGATTACTGATCTACCTGCTCCTGCTTGTAATTTATTCCCAGATGTGTATTTGCATGAAATTAAGTTTTAAAGTATCTATAATTTAGAGCGGGAAAAAAAGACTATACTGTAATAATGCCGATACGATCCATTACAAAGCAGAATAATGATTACCCTTACAGAAATCTAAACACATCAAGATATAGAAATGCATTTGAAAGATTGAAATGGTTTTAATCCTGAATCATAGTATTGTGCAGGAACTACAAAATAATATCTGAGACAATTTCTTACTTGCATTCAGATTAAATTCCATGTAGTTAAAAAAAAATATTTTGCTTTTCATAATCCTGGTTCTTATTTGGTTGAAAGGAAAAATCTTTCCTTAATTTGAAAGGCATTAGGAATACTGTGGATATTGCTATAATAAATACTGACTAACACAGTTAGGAAATATTTTTCTTCTTTGAGTATGGGGGAAAAGAAAGAAAGAAAAAAATTATTTTTTTTTTTTGAATGGGACAGTTTAAAGATTTTACAGTTCATCCCTAGCCTGGCCTTCAACTGAAGGCTGTACAGAATACAAACCCAATTATGCTATGT
This sequence comes from Sclerurus mexicanus, assembly GCA_013396755.1. Taxonomy (NCBI): domain Eukaryota; kingdom Metazoa; phylum Chordata; class Aves; order Passeriformes; family Furnariidae; genus Sclerurus; species Sclerurus mexicanus. The sequence goes on from VWZF01005681.1 coordinate 135,693, forward strand.
AAGTACTGAGAGCTCTTAGTGGTTGGTTACGTCTTAACAATTTTTTGGGGAGAAGTCTCAAAGCCTACCCCTTAACAGGACCATGCAAAAGTAACAAAACTTCATATGTATGTATGATGAAACTTCTTCCCATTAGAATGTGCTAAGTTGTTTTATTTCCACTGAAAAAAATTCTTAACAAAGATAACATAGAATCATAGCATCATACAATAGTTCCGGTTGGAAGGGATCTTTAAGGGTCATATAGTACAACCTCCCTGCCATGGGCATGGACATCTTCAACTAGATCAGGCTGCTCAGAGCTCCATGCAGCATGACCTTGAACGTTTCCATGGAACATGTTTGCTTAAATTTAAATAATGCAGTTACAAATTTATATGCACAGTTAAATATTATGTACTATATATCTGTTCTATCATTATTGTTGTTTACTCTCATCATCCAGGTTCTTGAGAATTCAAATTGAACGTGAGCACTTCTAAACACTACCAAGTCAGATTATTTTCTTTGACAGCCACAATTAGCCATTTCATGCTTATTTTTGAGGCACCACTGATACTTTTATTGCAACTCTTGAATTCTTGAAGCCCTATGTGCTTGTCAGCATGGACTAACACTACTGTCAAACTGCAACAAAAAGACAGAAAAAAGCTAAATCAAATAAACCTAACTCTGTCTATTCAGGTGTGCCTCTCAACCAGACAAAAGCAATCTTATCCATTAAATTGTATTGATAAAACACAGTAAGACATTTTGTTTTTTTCTTGTTACCTCAAATGACTGTATTGGACAATTACTGCTATAGTAGGTCCAGACTGGCTCATACAAGGCCAGTGGACTTAACATCCTTTCAAAATCAGACCTGCCTTTTCTGTGCCTACAGGTCACAAAGAGGTGGAGAGCTGATCTGGCATTGACCTGGTTCTGGACCAATGTGCAGTCTTTTATGCAGAATTCAATTTAATTTCTTTACCCTATTCTGAAATGGTACAACATTATTTTCAGGCTTAAAATTTCTACTAGCTCAAGGTTAGAATGTCATACTTGAGTGACACTGGATCAGGGATAGCTAAATTAGTCTCTCTTGAAAACGTCTTAAATGATGAAGAACAGACTTTGTCATAACAAGGTGACTTTGCTAATCTTCATTTTAAAGAAAATAAAAAAGTCAATAACTATTTTTCTTTCCTAGTTTAAGCTATTAGGGCTCTAATTGCTTCTTCAAAAATATTTTTTATGTCCATCCATTACAAGTCTAATAAACTAAACCTGTATGTACTGAAATGAATTATTAGGTATCTAGAAAAAGATGTTTGCTAGAGAGTTAGATAGAGAATGCTGTCAGCCTGGACAACAAGAAGACAAAATGAGATGTGTCTCCTATCATCCATAACAGGAGCAGCCTGGAAGTAAAATGAAAGAGAAAATCCTTCCATGCATCATTTAACCGAGATTAGTGTATAAACATGAGTGAAATTAGACAATTAATGACAGATCTTTACTGTGAGGCATATGTCTTCACAGTGTATTTATACTCAAACAAACAAACAAACAAACAAACAACAAAAGGTACAATGCAGCTGTTGACAGTGAGGCAAAAGACAAATTAGACCAGTAAAAGCAAGCCTGTATTTTTCCATGCTGAAATGTTTGCTTGAAGTAAATCCAAACAATCTCTCTTTTTTAAATGGAGATGTATGACTATTTCACTGTGCACAGATGTACATTTTAGTCTTAGTTTCATCTTAGTCTCGAAAGAGATCTTTTGGTATGTCACAGGATTCAAAGCCAGACTTAATTCTCACTATTTCCAGCTTGACCAGCAGTGCAATGCACCATGCGTTTAGGAAAATGCTGTTTTCATGGGTTACACTGAAACAAATGTCAGCATTTTTCACTCCTGTTCCAGCAGCCCTCTATCAGGTAACAGGCCTACATCAATGTAAAAAGACTTTCAGAATTTCAGGACTTTGGTCCACAGATGGCTCTGCCTGAGGCACTACTGAATGCTAACCTCTGAACCCCAGACAGAAAACTGTGAGTAAGGGTGCAGAACATAAGGAAAAGTATCCCAGTCATAAATCTGTAGCCATGTGGTACTACCAATAATCTGGTAGGTAGGGAGCCTTCAGTAATTTTATCATGTAAATCCGTCTGAGTTTGCTAAACTGGTTTTACATAACTACAATTTTACCAGCAGGACAGCAGTAGGACAAAAAAATGCATTCAGGCATCTAACTCAGCCTCTGTGATTCCTGCCTTCCTGAACTATTATTTTACTGCTCTCTAATTTTAATCAGACCTCTACATTTCTGAAAATTGAGCAATATTAATTGTTAAATATTAGGGCAGAAAAAACAGAGGTAATGGCATCAGACATATCCAGACAGAGATAGAATATATTATCTAGGACAATTAATAAATCTTTTCTTTTTAAATGACATTTTTGACTGAGGCTAACACGTCTAAACACATCAACATGTATTTCACAAAACCATATTGCTACAACACTGCTTAAGTGGACCCTCCCAGAACTACCTGCTACTAATTCATGTTTTTCAAAACAGTCCATGCTACTGTATGTTTGTATATAGAGGAAACAGAACCATAGGCTAGCCAGGGAGCTGGGATAATGTGATACATTGAAATCATGCCACCAAGATTTCAGTATTTTGGTAATATGAGGTTCCAAAATAATCTGTCAAGAGAGGACAATGGCTCAGGAAAAAGCTTCAAATTGCATTAATACAAAGGTAGCAATAATAACTGCTACTGTCACGATTTACTCATGAATAGTGAAGTGCAAATAACTGATATAGGATGGAGAAAGGAAAGAAATCTAGGCTAGTGGAAAGAAGAAGATTACACTTTAAAGCACTGCAATGAATTTATCATTAGTGACTTCAACCTCAGACTATATTATTCTGAATGCTGTTTATTATGTCTCTGTTACTAGGGAGCTTACCCAATTTGAACCTCTGACATTCTCCTCTCTGAAAACTGACGGAGAATTTTTGCATTCATTAACCTTAATATGTTTTTATCAGTCTCAGAACTGAAAGCAAACAAACAAAAAACCAACTATATCCTGAATGGTAAGATGTTCAGCCGCAAAAAACAAAGTCAGTGAAACAAGAACAAAGGGTGACAGTAAAAACCAGTTGATGAAATAGCTAGTGAAAGAAGACTTGAGTAGAAAGGACTGAGACTGGAATAAAATAATCAATTATCAATGGCCAAGGGGCATTTGATATGTGAAAAGAAGAGGAATTTTCTTTTTCTTGTTGTTGGAGTTTTTTTCTCCCATATATACAGAGCATACTTTCATATATGAGTTACTGACTTTAAGGGGAAAAAAAATAAAAAAACTCCACAAGAAAAACACTATGGAACTTCTATTTTTCATATAAAGGGGAGCTGTTTTGTACAAGATAGCTTTCCAAAGGTAAAGATGCTCAACAGGAAATGCTCTGTATTTCAAACTTACAGGTAAAAATATCATTATTTCTTGCTTCATGTGGTATCCTGAGACTCAAAATTTTGAGTAACATTTCTGTCACCTTTTTTTGCAGCCATGAACCTACAGCTGATATTTAGAGCCCAAAGTAAAGCAGTTCTGTTCATTTAAGAACCACAGCAGGTAAATTGTGGTTAACTATTAATTTCCAAAAGTTTTTAAAATAATCAAAATGAAAATTGACATGAACACACAACAGACCTATAAAATACTTCTGAGACTCAGCAGGTTTACTAAATGACTCAGTAAGCCTTTGTTAGGTGCCTCCATGAATTAACTGTGAAGTTAGTCTTTACACTTCTGCAATGCTGATTTAATGTTGCTGTCACTCACACTACATAGAGTCTCATTTGTTTGCACATCTTGACTTGGAACAACTATTTTCTGTGGAGAAGCCTTGATGACAATGATCCATGTCAGAGTCCAGACCTACATACTAGGTGGATACAGGCCAGGATGTCTAACTCAGTCCAAGCATCCTTCCTGTCATTGATAACTACTACATTTCGGTCCTACTGTACATTACTGTACTGTACTGTCTACATTTCGGTCCTTAGAAATTTCATTTTATTGTAGTATCTCTCTGCCAGCTGAGTAAGATAAGGATACAAGAACTAAGACGTAGTGAAGGAGGAAAGAGCAATAAGAAAGGCTGGTTTACAATTGATTGGCCCCTCTTCTGGTTACTTTCTGATAGTATCAGACATATGATAACGGATGTAAATCCTACTTCAAAAAGTAATAATCATTTACACTTGATTTTTCACTGAGGGAATGTTCAGAGATTCTAATTTCACGAGCTGTTTAAGACATAAATTCTGGAACCACATAGATAAGCCAACTGTGAGTTAAATAACATAAATAGATACATGAATTATCAAGACTCTCACGATGTGTGACACATCAAAATAAATGCAAGATGTCTTATTCTCATAAACATTTCTCACTAAATGACCAATTATCACACCCAGAACTCTCTCCAGAGCTCAGTTCTGATCGTCATTTTCTTACTGCATTCTAGACAGAAATTATGAAAACAATGGTTTGTGTGCTTGAGCTTTTAATATTTCATTATCAGTTTTGTAGTTTAGGAAAGCCTGCTTTTCTTCTTTTGTATGCTGTCTACCTGGCCATGTATGTTTGGGCCACAGAAACAGCTCTAAGAAATAACCTCAGAAGAGGTAATTTTTCAGATGTTCTCCTTCAGATGGAATTACAATTATAAAACAATTCTAACATTATTATTTTAATTTTTTTCTTATAAAAAATGTAGATAAAATACTAGAAGCCACTGAAGTTTGACTGTTCACTGCAAACACATTTACTTGAGTTGGTGTTCAAAAAATGACAGGCCTCAAAGTTTGAGGTCTTGAGATTTCTAAGGTCCAAAGAAGAAGCAGTTTCAAAGATAATCAAAAGACAACCTGCAGAGGTTTTCTACCACCCCTTTCCAATCAATGCAAGTTACTTGTATACTGCAAATAAAGGAGTACAGGCTCCCTGGGAGAGTCCTGCAATTTTAACTGCACCCTAAAATCTGAAATTTCAATCCTCACACCATATCATAAGATAAAAGAATGACAGTTGACTTCAGAGAGCACTCTCAGTCTATTATGTATTTCATTATTTAAGGATTATCCAATTAAGCTCTCCAGTTAGTGAAGGAAATCTTTATGCTGACCCCAACTCTAAAAACACAGTTAAATCTAATGAAGGGTTTGAAATTGCAATTTGAATTACACTCAGACACTGAAACTGTGTGTGAAACAAGTGTGTTTGAGCTTCCAGAGTTACCTGCTGAGCATCTCCACAAGTGGTAGGGGAGAGGTAACAGCTTCAGAAGGGTTTATGGAAAAAAACCATCACACTGTGGAGCAGACTTTCCTGTACCAGCCAGTAAAAATGCTCACTGCAGGTGTTTGATCTCCTGCTTGTGTTCCCCCTTGTTTGTGTGCCTGACCTAGTGCTGAGGAAAGGTGCTTCTGTCCACTCAGGAGTAAATCCATTGCATTGACTTTCCACCAAGTGATTCTTTTATTTTTCCTTTTCTTTTTTTTCTTTTTTTTTTCTTTTTCCTTTTTTTTCCCTGTTAAACCTGTAGCAACATAGTGAAAGGATTATAAGATTTGTGGCAGTAAAAAGGGAGACAATGAAACAAAGTCTGTAGCCTTGTGCAGTATTATGATATCTGTCATATATACACCATTGGTCTGAAAGAAACAAAGAGACTCCATAAAGTCCCTACAGGGAATAAAACAAATGATGTCTAAGCACATATTCCCATGTAACTGGCACATCACTGCCTGCACTTGGTTTTGATCAGAACAATTATAATTACCCCTATGTAAATAGAAATAAAAGCAGTGTTTCCTAAACAAATACACTCAGGTGCCAAAAGCAGCTGAAGACAACAAGGTCTGTGGATATTTCCAAACATATCCTGAACCGCCAGGCACAAAGTCCTATGCTTTCTTCTGTCCTCCTCCTTCCAGTAATGCTGCAGTGACTCTGGAAAGCAGCCCTGCTCTACAGGGTGGGGGGAAACTGCAGCACACCAAGCTCCATGCTGCCATGACCAGCTTTCCTCTGGCATGCTTCTTCAGCCCCACTTGAAGTGCCCCGTGGGCTCAGAGCCCTTTAATCACTGTAGATTTTATCCTTTTGCTTCAGCCATGGGCATGGCTAGTTCTCCTTTCTCTGTGAATCTTCTTGCAGCATGAAACCAATTGCAGGTGAATTTTAAGAGGGGTCCCACCTTTTAGGGAGGCCAAGGAGCAACAGCCCATCCTGTGGACTCCGGTGAAACTGGGGTGGAAGGAGAATGCCTGGCTATGCCTGGCATTGCCGTTCTGCCGGGAGCAAAGCACTGCTGCAGACCAACTGCTGGGGTATTTTATTGCCAAGCAAAAAGCCACGTAATTAGTTTTAAGCACTTCCCAGGTTAAGCAGCTGCTGAGCAAGGGGGGTTTGGATTGCCTAGATACAGCCTTAAACCTGGAGTAACTGGCTTCCAACGTGAAAGCTAATTCTCTGTGATGTCTCAATGTGCCATTCATGCTGTGCCACCAGGGAACTCAGACGTGCTGCACTTGCCTACCTGATAAGAATTCTCCTTTGATAGTTACCAGATTGCCTATTAGTTAAAGCAGTATAAATGTAGAACATGCAGTTTCTATACCACCTGCATATTCACAGTTCTGCCATGAACTGAGATTCATAAACTGGGATAAAACTTTTATAAACATTGATTTTATGGCAGACTGCCTCTGGGGAAAATCACATCTTTTGTAAAGGCAGTAGCCTTATGCCAAATGGAAATCATGCCACTGAAAATCCCCTTCTGCATTGTCCATTTAATCTCTGCTTGAAATTTTTGCAGGTTGTTTTTTTATTGGTTTTTCTGTTGGGTTGTTTTCTTGTTTTTGTTTTTTTGTGGTTTTTTTTTTAACCTTTTAGGTAAACAATCATGCTCTCAGCATCAAAACATACACTGGCATACATCTGGAAGTGAGGTATATACAAAACAAGAAATACAAATTTTATTTTTTTTCTACTTGATGTGTTTGCTCTACATGTGGTACAAGTTAAACAACCAGTCATTAAAAAAATCAGGTTATGATTATATATTGCAAACTACTGCAATGTTTAGTATTATAACATGGTAGGAATTTCATTTACAAATACTACCTTTATGAGGATATGTGTGCAATAAAATGGCAAAATTGCCAGATAGCATCTTTATGCAATGCAGATGAGTAGCACTAAAATTAAAACCAACAACTGATGTATGGAATATAACTTATCTGTCTGTAACTTTTAGTATAACTGAATGTTGTATAAGTAAAAATAATAAAAAACGTGGCTACAGGTTTTCCTAATGATCAATTCCATTCCTCAAGTTCAATTGTAAAATATCTTCCTTTGCTTCCTCTCCTGAAGACAGGAGCCATTTACAGATAGAATACGGACAAAAGGAACTGATAAATTTACAGTTTATGAGAACAATTGATTGTAAAAATGTGTGGATTACTGTTCTTCCATAGAAACAGCCCTGACTCTAAGCTCCACATTGCTGAGTCTAAGAGCTGGGGAAAAAAAGAAAATCAAAACATGCAGGAAGAAAATTCTGCCTGAGCTACACATGGTTAGTATGTTCGGTCTTGAGACATGCAGTGGGAACAGCCTATAGAAAGTGACATTTTTCTTGACTCTTTCTACAGTCTCATCCTTAGCTGCTCAAGGCAGAAGGGCATCACCATGATTATAGAAATGAAAGAAAGGGTAGGAACTTTTCAGCATCCTTCTTCTTTTCCTTCTTCTATGCAGAAAGGGAATGTACAACTGAAAAGCTACATAGGTAAAAATAAGTAATGTATTGTAGATGGTGAGCAAAGTATCCAGAGGCCAATAAATTCTCATCCTGTAGGCTCCAAGAGCAATTTTAATCTAACAGGTATTGCACTGTTATTGGATGCAATATTGTAATTCAGCGTGACCAATGGAAATAGTATTCAGTACTAAATAGCCAACAAAGCAGCAGGTCCAAACTATCTGCATCTCATTTCAGATATAATTATTGCAATAACATCTCATTTGCTTCAAGGTATTATAATTATCTTCTCATTTGAAATGAAGTGGTATTTTAATATGAATGTAGTTAATGAGGCAATAGGTTGAAAATGTCCATAGCATTGGGCTTTAAAGTAGAACAAACTATTTTAAAAATTTATCATCACTGAAAGTTAAGTGCATTTTCATTCTGGCAAATGCAGAGTATACACTCGAGTGATTTATAATAATTTTTACAAATTGCAGTGGTTTTAAGTTAAAAATTGCTAATAAATGCAGGCAGTAATTAAGAGTTCTTCTGCTGCATTTGGCCATTTAGACTGTATCAGGCTGTGATTTAAAATGTAAGTGCTCATTTAATTTCAAGACAAAGAAAGAAGAAAAGTCTGTCTCAGCAAGCTTTCAGTTCTCTTGTACATCAATAAAAATATTCTGGTACATTTGTAATTTAGCTAAATGGCAAAAAATATTTCTTCAATAATGCTGTGTACAAACATTAGCATTTTATGTCTTAATTAATATCTATTGAGTTATATAGTTTCAATATATACTATTTTAAAAAAATAATATTCTTAAAATTATCTATAATTGATTTTGAATTACAAAGTGTTCTCTGGAAACTTTAAAATAAATTATTACCATAATGACTTGCAATTTAAAAATCCCCCGGAGCCCAAGGAGATGTTTCTGCATAACTATGCTATAGTCCTGAAACACTCATATCTATAACCCAGGATAAGATGTTCCCTAAGAAAGTAAATTATTTTTTCTTTTATGTCTTTGACAATATTTTGTCATTATTAAGTAACCTATTATAAGCACCTCAGCCTACACTAGTTATTTCCCTAAGGATTAGTTTGAGGCATTGAAACTGATTGCTACCACTTGCTAATCCCTTTCTGCTGCCTGTAAAAGCCTGAAACACTTGGTATTTTGCAAGTTGACAATTTCTATTTGGCCATTAGAGATTTTCAACATTTAAAATTTTTAATGTTTTTGTTGTTTTAGGTTTTTTTTTAATCAGATGTAACAGCACATATTCAGAGTTTAAGATGACTCAGGACTACAGCAAAAGTACATTGTTCCTTGATGTTCATGGAACAGTCACAGGTAGATTGCTTAAAGACTTTTTCTTTTTTCCTCCCACAAAATATAGCAGTTATCATCAAATGATAATTTTTGTTTCTTCTCTGCTTACATTTTGACTTCTGGCCTTTCTCCAAATACTCTCCCTTCTGAAACCTGAGGTTTTTTCCTCTGTCTTCGTCACTGGCATCCTTCCCCCATTTTTTATTTTCAACTTAATGAAGCAATTACAAGCCAGAGAATGTTTGTTGAAATAATTTTTTTTTTACTTTACTACTACTACTACTTTTTTTTACTTTAAAGTGAATGTCTGCTGTACTCTTTCTGACTGCTATTTGGTAACATTTTAGTCTCTTTCAAACTTGCACAATTTGTACCAAAACTATGAGGAGAGGAACAATTTGGTGATAGACTCACAGCGATTATTTTGTCTGCATCTCATATGTCAATACAATAAATTAGGACCATTTTTTTTATTCAGACTAGAGTCTTTCTCTGACCCTAACAAAACCAAATGTTGGTAGATTGCTTGCAATCACTTCAGTGTTTCTACTGGCTATTGGCTAGATCTGGTGTGCAGTTTCCTAAAGCATTTAGCTGTAACTGATCCCTTTCAAATCTCTGATATATTTGTCCTTTCCTGGTTTTCCATTCTCTGGCTCAACTACCATAAAACTTGCTTTTTATTATTTTTAAAAAAAATTCTATCAGAAACTGTTGCACACATTCATCCTAATCCTCTTGAATTTATTATCAGCAATAGCAATTCCCAATGGGACATATATACTTTTGCAGTACCTCCTGATTAAGATGTCCCAGAGGTATAGCTCTGTGTTCCAAAAATATAATACACTTTTTGCATGTTCTGTGCTACATGACTTATGCCTGCTGTGCTAATCAGTCATGTCACTCAATACCTATTTTGAGTTCTTATTGCTTACTTTTTAAAACTGAAAAATGTATTAAATCAGGATGATGTACAGTAAACTTTGTAGGAGTTTACCACTGTCCAGGAGTGTTAAGGCTGTGGAGCAACTATAATAGACACCAGATATCATGACATTCTATGGTTCTATGATTCTAAATTTCGCAGCACTGAGATTCAGCAGCATACTATGTCAATGCTTTGGAGGCCTTGCCCATAGTTCTCACTAATGAACATTTGTAATTTGAGAGTTCAATTTTAACAGCAGGATAACCACTGCTAAGCTGGTAGTACCACTTCATCCCTAATGATTAAGCCAAAAGCTCTTTCTATATTTGGGTACAGCCACAGGGGCATTGAATCCCACTAAACAGTACACTCCCACAAACATCTGGCTATTCTTTCAACTTTCCTGCTATCAGTATTACTTCTTTCTACATTTTCACCTGTCCTGGAGCTCAAAGCAGGAATATAATGTGATCAGCCAAATATCTCAGTTTCAAATGCTCCATGCTGTACTACTGGGGTCTGTTACTCTGTTCCTGCCCAGATACATTCTCCTGCCCACAAATGAGGCTGAAATTTAGACAGGTGTCATAATATTTCTATGCTGTTATTCTCCATTTTCACTTCTGGGACAGTCATTATTTTTATCTGTCCTAACCCATTAGAATGAGCCTTTCAATTTCTTCATTCTGATAAATAGGCTACCAAATCCTAGCATCTTGGGAAGAAGGGTTCTCTAATTTTAGTTCTCTGTCCTTCCCTCTTTGCAAGTATTACTGCCCATGGCTGTTTTCTGCCTCACTGTCACAGCTTATGCTATGTACAGGGAGGATGGTAGTTACAATCTTTTCATCCCACTGAACCTCTCCTGGATGGATGTGGATACCCTCATAAAGATATCAGAATTTTTCTTTTCCTCTGTGCTTGTGCAGAACCATCTGTAGTGACAAAACAGCATTGTTAAGTCATCAGTGTACTGAACATTTCATCCAGCTCTATGTGCAAAAACTAAATGTCAGGTGCCAGATTTATGACTCCACAGGATATAAATATTCCCTCTCTGGAAAGGTCACACAAGATTATCATCAATACATAAAGCAGACAGTGACAACAGTGTCCATTTCGGTACCTTCAGTTGTTTGTAGATCTATAAGTTGCTGTGCAGTTGTTTTACAACCACCATAATGATTAGTCAATATTCAGTAATGTTATCTTCTGATTCTACAGTAATGGTCTTTCACGGACTTCAAATCACAACTTTGTCATGAAGGAGCAATTTCCTCATTTCTTCTACTTGTCTTCAATCTCTAGTTTACAAGCTTCATTTCCCATTGGAGTTGTCTAGAATTTGTTGTTAATTACTGCTGGGCTATTACTCACTGCTAGAAATCTTTTTTGTTTGGTTGGTTTTCTCCCTTTTTTTAATTGAATTGGCAATGTTTTTTTTAAGTAATAGTATCTGGTTCTAATTCATCTTGGAGGATTCATACTGGATTGCCTTATTGAAGCATAATTTTATAGCTCCTGCTTTAATTTTGACATTGTATTCAGATGTTCTTCTATTCAGAGTATTTAGTCTTCGTATGTTCTGGGACTGAGGATCCTACACTTTTTCCACATAAAATTTTGCCAAAATCCTTCCTTGATTTGTTTCAATTGCATCTGATGCTACCATAGCTCTCTGCAACAAGGCACTTTCCATACTTTCATGCCATCTGTCTCAGAAACTTCTACAAGCAAGGATTCCTGTCATTTGTACATAGTGGGAGGGAAGTTAACACCTGACTAGTCTTGTTTAGTCATCCTTCCAGGATTTTCATTCTTGCCTTTCTATATATTTGTATGTTAAAACTGATTTAAAATTAGCTTCTTCTTTCAGATTAGTCTTTCAAGCGGTATCCCCTACACTGGTTTCCTTAGAATGCCCACATTATGTGACAAGAACTATTTACAATGTACAGAGTATCTATTCTTTCATACTTGCTTTTGATACTTTTAAGGATCTGCAAAATTACTTTAAGCTCTCAATTCTTAATACCAGGGCAAAGGCAAGCTTTAGAGAAACATACACTTCCCCTTATAGATCTATGACCTCAGAATCCCATGTCCACTGAATTCTCATCCTGGTTTCTCTCTCTGCTGCAAAATTCAGACATCTCAGTATTTCAGATATACCAGTACTTCAGTGCTGCAATGAATAGCGCTGCAGTAAGCACAACTGTAAGAAACAGAACTTTCATGTGCACACAGCAGTCTCAGACGCGACTGTTTCCAACTACATCAAAAACAACTTCAATTATGCCCTAAGTCCAAACCAATACATGTCCTTCATGAAAAAAGTTCTTTTTTCAGTTCTGCTATAACCTTCGTTATCTTTCTCTGAGAAAAAAAAAAGTCTGTTACAGCTAAGAATGCATATCAGAAATTTAAGTGAAAGCACGTGATAGAGAAACTATAATTGTTTCAAAATCCCCAAAAGTCAATATGAAGGTTAAACTGTAAAGACATTCAAATACATTACGGGAGAACCACACAGCATAATCCCCATGCAATCTGAATTCTTGTACTGTAGTAACACCACAAAGAAACCATTTGGTTTCTGTTAAGATTTTCAGAGCTTGTGAATCCAAATCTTGTTAAACTGATTTTTTGAACATATTGTCTTCTTTTTTCCTTGCTAGTTTCACACTAGTGAAAGATAATTCACACATTTCTTTACCTTGGCAAGTCTCAGAACAGAGTGAAGAATGCCAATGTTTTTGTGAAGTACATATTTAACCCTTCCACCACTGCTCTTCATTGGCATTTGAAAGACTGCCTTTTAAGCAACCAGAAATTCAAGACAAAGTTTGTAGGCAGACGATGATGATGAAGATGATGATGAAGAAGAAGATGATGATGATTGTTATGCAAACTGAAGTATGTTTTTTCCCCTAAGTAGGTTTTCAGGCATGTAAGCTGAGTCTGGAAGCAGAGGCTGCAAGCTTAAAAATAAAATAAAACATGGCAACAAGCTACTTAAATGCAAATTTGTATCTCTTAAAAAGTAGAAGCTGATCTATTGAACAAAGCAAACAGTGCAATCAAGTCAGTGTAGACATTACATGCATTTTAAGGACTACTTTGGATTAGTTTTAGTATGGTCCAGAAAATGGAAGGCCTGAAGTACTAAAATGCACTCCTGCAGCTCATCTTCTAGTTTGCTTTTATTCTGTAGGAATACCTGCTATGAATTCTGAGCTCATTCCTTGCCAGGGATCAAACACAATATATGGACATGATTTAAAGATCTTATTCAAAAGTATACACCCAATCTACACTAAAAGGACCACATAAATGCACACTAACTTGCCTTGCTGATCTACCTAATTAAGTTGAGCTTATAACAACACCTGCCATCTTCACTTATACTTCTCTGTATGCCTGAAAGTTCATCTCCATCTCCCTCCATGTCTTTGACCCCTCAGCTTGTAACCTTTTCCTACAAATCACCCCACATTTCTATACTTAGATCCTCATGGCTCCAGCACTGCTATTTGCTAAGTGTGCAACTATGGAAGATGGGACCCGGCTACCTACACACATTGTCCTCTCCTAGTTAGTTTACTGGTTCCCATTAAGAGAAATATAGCCAGAAATCAAAAATGTTCTTACCTGAAAGCATAACTAGCACTATATAATAATCAGCCCATAGGTTAGGAAGTGCATAGCCATTTTGTTGAGGAGACTGTTCATTGTCACTAGTTATATGAGGGGTTTTTTTTATTTTTTAATTTTTGTTCCTAACAGCTTCAAATTAGAGGTCAGAAATGGCTTACATCCCTTACTTCCTACCCATCAAGTTTCTTTTTTTCCCTTATTTTTCTTTTCAAATGGGTAGAAATGTTGTATTTTGTCTGGTGGAGTATGGGCAGTTTCCCTTCACAAAGGAAACTCAATGAAACAGCAACAAAACTCCTGCAGGACTCATTTAGTACCCTAGGCAACATGGGAACAGCTGAAAACCACTATTAGGTAACTCTGGCGCAAATATACTAATGCATGGGTAGAGTATCCTCAGAGCAGGAATGCATGGTTGTTTACAGACTGAGAAAAAGGCAGTGTCCATTGTTTCCATTTGATTTTGGGTGCTATTTAATATTTAACATAAAGTACTTGGTTATATTTTCTTCTTCTCTCATACTGCACTAAGATACTTTTCCTTTGTGTTACCATTCCCCCTTCTGGACATAGCTGTCCCATCGTTCCCAGTGGAATGAGCAGAAGGGGTGCAGCAGACTGAGTGTGGGAAGCACGTATTTGACAGAGTTCTCTTCCGGACTGCTCCAGCACTCCCCCTCACTGCACTGCTCTGGCTTTGTCGGTTTTTTTTTTTTGGTTTGGCTTTTTTTTTTAATGCTTTTCAAGATAAGCCAAATTCTCTGTGTAGAAAGGCTGTGGGTGTATTGTGCTTGATCTGGCAGTGTGAGTGTAGAAGAAAACCATCTAGAAGTTTTTTTACCTTGATAGGCAAGACACATTAAATTTTGTGAATAAAGCACCAGTGATGATGCAAGCATAAGTTTGGAGAGGGTGCTAAATTACAGGCGGTGTTGAAGTAGCAGAACAAACTATGTACTTGACTATAAAGCAGGTACATCTTATCCACTCTGTAAGAAAGCCTCAAATTTAAAAGATAAAATGTATGGCCTAAAAGTATAATTTAAACAAAAATATAATGTAAAATTTATTTTAAACAGAGTCTATATTAACTTATTCTTACAATTACATTAACGAAATGCAAGTGATGTTGCTACCCTTTGTTAGCCTAACACTTCCTGCCAGGCCAGGGCAATTAAATGTCTCTCCAACTTGCACTACTGCAGCATGTAGGGTTTCACCCTTCTCTAAAAACAGAAAACCAAACTGATTAATTTGAAGGGTGTGCACACCTTACTTCATAGGATTCTCTTAAGATGAACATGCAAATTTAAAAAGTCAAGTATTTTTTTTTCTTTTAATAAAAGAAGGTAGTGTCTTTAACACCTATCCTATTTGCACATACTAGCAGTAACACAGTAGAGGACCTAAGACAGCTATTCAGACTTAGTTTGTTGCATTTATAGGACTAGGGATCTGAATGTATACTGGTTCCACTTGGTCAACTAAACATAATCACCAAGACTGGGAGCTCAATAACACCAAAAACAAAACAAACAAAAAACACCCAGAAAACCCCACAGTAAATTTAAAACCTCCTTTTGATATTTGCAATATTGTGTGGGTTTTTTTAATTTGCGGTATTTTTGACATAATTCAACAACACCAAATGTAAGCAGCAGCAAATTTAAGTATTCTCTGAAATAATTTCAAATGTCATATATGAAGCCAAAAAAGCCTATATCAATTACAATAATTAAGTTCTTAGTAACTGACTATTATTCCCAAGATCAGATTCATTTAGTATCAGCAAGCTGAGCTGAAACAAGCAATTGGAATCTATAAAGAGTAAGAGCTATCATCCTGGTAATTCAATATTTTGTTTAATCTAAAACTTTTTTTTTTCTTTTTAAATCACAGTATGGATATCCCACTTTGACATTTTTGAAAGAAAAGATTTTTTTTTCCAATGCAAGCATTTCATTTTAACTGATATAGGCTCAGGCCAGTCCCAATTACCATGGCTTTTTATACTTTTATTCCCTCCAAAAGACAAAACGCTTGAACACCTTAGATTGCTTTTGTGCCATTAATGGTCTTCAGACTTCCTATAACAAACAGCAGGAACCAGCACGTTACTAACAATGTTACAGAAGCAGTCTGAGAACCACTTAAGCCTCTGATCTCAGCACATTTGGAAAAGTGCAGACGTTGGGATGCATCACAGACATAGCCTGCCACTAACAGATAGATGTGATTCAACCAGCTCAAAAGCTACAGTGGATTTTGACAGATAATTCCTGGGATGGAAGGCACCACAGATCTAGTTTTCATGAGGCATTTTTAAACAGAAATATACATAATTATACATACATATAATAACAGACCAACTGATCTAAATTAAAACATTTTAGTTGGTATATCAGGTCAAAAGATTTAACTTGCTTTCCATCATGCCTTTAAGTAATTTTTTTGAGTTTCAAGAGGGGGAGCAGGCAGGGAACCAGTCACATGTTGCCATGCTTCAGGGGCTGCCTTCTTGCTTGGCAAAGGCAAAAGAGCTTGTTTCCAAAACACTGACAAAACCCCCAAGAATCTATGCTCAGATTGTGAAATGCTGGCATTTTCTTGACTGTGTTTATGAGTAGTGATCACTTTACATAAAGATATGCCAAGAATAACTGGAAATTACTTGGGCAAAGTACCACAAGAACAGCTTATAATATTTTCAGAAATGTCTTTGCGTCAGTTACAAGAAATTCACTACAAGAAGAGAACTCTGAAGGAAACAGAGCTTCAAGTAATGCTTTCATCACAGTCTCAAATGGAAAACAGAAGGTGACTCCATCTTATGATGCCTTGAGATACTAAGTCTGGATGGGTAAGCTATAGAAGATCTAAGCAGATGTCCAGCCAGAAACAAATAATTTCCCATTGCTCACAAGAGAGTTAAGGTTGTCTAACCCTGACCTTCATCCAAGACTCTGTTTTCTTAACTGTTTATATTTGATTTTAACCATTTGTTTAAATTAATTAAAATTCTATTCATACTGTTTAGTTTTCCAGCTTTTTGAAAAGCAAAGATGGTGGGAGAGTGACGCTTGTTTTGGAAGTCTTTACAACTGTATGATTTACTCAAAAATGAAAGCTCATTCACCTACAAAAAAGGACAGAGTGCCCTTAAGGTTACCATGCCCTCACTGGAAGGTAGGATTTGATTAGCTCATTGACAGCTAACCCTCAAACTTTTATGAAACAGCACAAAAGGCTGAGCTCAGCTGCCTGACAGCTCTGTTGTGAAATGCAACTCTTTTATGATTTCTGCTGCATCTGAAGCTCTCCAGGGACATGATGACATGAATATACAAGCAGATTAAAGAATAAAGAATATATTTTAAGTAGATAGTCCCAGCACTCAGAACTATGTCCTCACTCTTGCTTAAGTTTGGGGTTTTTTTTGCCATAACATTGAGCCATCTCCTTTGAATCCATCAGCTCCCTGAGCAATCACAAATAGATAAGCCCCTGAGCACTGCTCATCCCAAAAAGCCACATCTGTTTCAGTCACTGTGCAGCCACAAACGAGCAACAACACAATTATAACATAGCTCATAACAAGTGAAATTCAAAATGCTGCTTACATTGCTGCTTGCAGTGATAACAAAATTAGGAGAGCAACAACAAACACTGAAACCACTCAAGCAAACAGACTAGAATACATGTTAGGTTTTTGTGGCAGCCACATCCTAGTGCTTTCTCCAGGCTTTCTTCTTCCCTTGATGTAATTTTTCCCCTTGACCACATCTCACTTAATATCAAAAAAAGAGGCATTCTTTCTTGTAGAATGTGCAAATTGGGTGTATGGTATGAGATGAAGAAGGGTAGAGGTAACATGAATCTTAAACTGACAAATAAAAGAAGAACTGGAAAAGAAAGTTAACCCAAATAATCAAGTCACACATACTCAGAAATCTTTGAAGAGCTATGTGCATATTGCAAGTTGCAGCAGGCCTGCAGGCTGCTTTAATTTGCATGAATGGCTGTAGCACAGAAGTGAAGGGCTGGATGACTGGATGACCTTGGCAGCATTCTGAGGGTCACTGAAATGCAGTTTAGTCAGTCAGGCTCAGAGGGACTCCTTTGATAGGATATATATCAGCACTTTCTTTCTTCAGATTTTTCTTTTTTTTAGTGAACATAATTCCAAATGCAGTAAAGTTGGGAGTATTCTCATTTGAATTTTTCCTGTTTTAAAAATTTAAATATTTCCCTCTCTGGATATTATTTAATTGTATTCTATTAACAGAACGCATTTTGTGATTTTAGCAGTATTTTGGGACGCTTGGCAGGCCATTGCTACTCATCACAATGCTAGTCAGCATAAGCTGTGTTTCTTACTAGATTTTGAGTAAGTATCATATAATCAGCATATGAATACCCACTTCATGCCCCTTTCCCTTCCACTTCTGAGATACAGCAGCAGAAAATGTGCAGGTAGTGTGCTTTAGGCAGCAAAAGTGGCAGCATCAACAGGGTTAGATACCTATTTCCTAATTGATTCAAACACTACCCCCTGACTAAGTCTGTTACATCTTGGCTCAATACCATTGAGCTGAACATAGTTATCACCATGCTGTTACTATAGATAAAGAAATCATTCCATACATAAAAATAGCAACCTAATAAAAAATAAATAAAGGTATTAAAATACTAAGAGGACAATGCATGCTCCTAAAATTTAAACACAAATCCAGTAAGCTTCTATAAAGCAGACACTCAAATTCCCATGTTGACAAGGAGGACTTATTTCTTTCCTGGATGAGAGTTCAAGTTTGCAATTAGATCACTGTATCTCATGGGCAGGAGGATAGATAGGAAAAGTGTAGGAGACAATAAAGATTATGAGATAACACAAGCTAAAATACCAGAGCTATTCCATAGTTACAGCACATTTCATCTTCTTAAAATACCTGAGCATAGCAAAGATAAGATGACAAGATGGTGAGAAAAAGACACTTGTTACAGAATTCTGCTAAATTTTCTTGACCTAGAAATAATATCTCACAGGCTGATCCACTCATTCCTGGTTTGTAGTTTTGATTACTGCACCTCATACTCAAAAATGGAGACAAGCTTCTTAAAAAGGTTCCATTTAGTACAGAACAGTACAGTTTAACTGCAATACATTGTGCTTGGCAAAATGGATTGTCACAGGCATGTCACTTTTGCATTCTTTTTGTGCTAGTTCTGTCTGCATTCAGAGTCCAGTCCAAGTTCTGTGTCCTGCTGTTCATAGCCCTAGGAAATAATTCTTTTGTGTAAAGAGCCATTCTGGTTGAGTAATCTTAGACAGCTAAAACCCACAAAAGTATACTTGACAAAAACTAATAAAATGTAACAGGAAGAGCTTGATCCATATTAATTGCTAAAATGCCTCTAAAAATTGGATTGGAAAAAAAAATCCCTTCCCCATATCCATCAGAAGGCATTTTATTTCATTTAAAAGTGACTGCAAAATATGCATGATCTAAGTCCATCACAAGGGAGAATAGCAAGGCTGCGTCCCAAATTGAAACAATGAATAGTGTCACATGTGTTGCAACATTTAAAATAAGAAACAAAAGGAGTCAGAATTTCTCAGCACTTTGTGTAGGACTCAGCTCCAAATTAGAATATGTAAATATAAGTGTCTAGTTTTGAGTAATGCATCCAAACTCTGATTATAGCCTTTGGGAAGCTGGTTCAGCCAGTGGAGCCTGAAGAGAGAGTCCAGGATCTACCGCTACTTCGTTGATCATCATTTTGAAAAATCCACATCGGTAATTCTGTAAGGTATTCTCTTTAGCCCAGAAAATTCCCTAACAAATATAAAAGTGCTATTTATTTTGATAGATTCTCCCATCACAAATTAGACTTAGGCTATTAATTAATCCTGCCGTTTTTCAAACTCCTGCAGTTTTACAGCGAGTCTCACATAATATTTCCTTCTTTAAAACTCCAGTTTTTGTATTCTCTTAAACTCATCAATGTCTTATAACTCTCTTTGAAAAAAAATGTATGAAAAACAACATGAAAATATGAACAATACATGCTGCAAAATGGAAGTGATAAAAGACATTATGTAAAGTTTTCACATACTTACAACTATCAGTGCTGGTCCTCCTTGACCCCACAAGCTCCAGTTATTCAATGTGTCATGACCATGAAAGTCCCCTATACTTCCAAGGTACCTTAGTTTACCTTCCCAGTCCACCTGACACAGATAGCTACTCAGAGCAGAGCTGGTCAATAAAGTTTTTTGTATTTACATGTCTAAATTCTGATGACAGACTATTCCCTGGGTGATGTGGGAGAAACTTGAACATATAGCTTAAATTACAGATCATATGTAGTTCAGATCTTGTGTTTGGTAAAAACTGGTGGCTGCTTTTCACCTACACCTTTAAGACTGATGTTCTTCAATGTACATGAGCTCTGCCATCTTTTAGAATGATTGCTTCTTAAACTTTCTTTATAATTTCATGCACTTCTCTATATAGTTTGTTTTAAATTAATTATATTTTCCTCTATGGTTAAGTAAAGAAGCAAATATTTTTTTCTTTTTATAACATTTTCTTTACCTGTGTTTTCTTCATAAGGAAGTCAGGATTACCCTTGTTAATAAGTAATTTTCTTCACAATAGTCATGATTTGCAATGTCACAGCAATGTTTTCCAGAATGAGAGAGGCAAATGAAGAATTATGAAATATTCTTTTTGAAGTAATTTTTTTTAACAAACCTTTTCAACTTTATTTTAATTACCTTCTGCCTGAATTTTTAATCAAGGTCAAAGCACCACTGAACATTTAAAACTGTCAAAAGATTTTATCAGTATTTTTCTCACAGAAAACGTGGGACATTCTAGTGGAAGGGACACTTTCCACTACACCAGGCTCAAGGTCTTATCCAACCTGGCTTGGAAATTCATAGTATTTTAACTTTCATTCTCTGAAACGCTCTGTTTTGAGGTCTGTCTAAAATATCACTTGGCTCATACATCTTTTGTAAGAGGATCTGTCATGGAAAAAGTCTGTGGATAAGTAAAAATGTCTCTACTCTTTTATGCTACTCAAATGATCCCTTGCTAAAACCGCAAACTAAACAAAATCATTCTTGTTGCTATTGTATTTGCTGGCAGTTATACCACCATGAGTGAACTACCTAATTACATAAACAGCCATGATATTTCTGGGTCAGTTGGCAATTGCATTTGGAGGCACAGGAGTCCCAAGGAATATCTGAAAGCCATAACTGGCAAAAGCTACATCTGCAGTATTTCTCTATTTAACTTAAGGGGCAATGATTCAGTCATTCAACATTTGTCCACCAATCAACCAAAGGCCAAGTCCTTACTTTAAGCCTCTGGACTTAATATGCAGATGTGATTTCGTTCCTTCACAAACTAAGCAGCATTTTTTCAGTTATTAAGACTATTCTCATAATTTATTACACAATAGAAAGGCTTTTTAGAAAGAAGAAAAAGTCAGAAATTCACAAACATATTAAAGAAACCTTGCCCTTATAAAATAAGAGCATTGAAAAAATATGCAAAAGTACATGATGCAATGAGGATAAGTTTAAGCTTTTAATGGATATATTACTAAGTTGAACAGCTAAAATTCTTCTCTGTTTTTTCTTGCAGACATTTCTAGCTTCTTCTTCAGAATTATTCCTCATTTGCTGCTGTTTAAATAAGAAGAAAAGTAGAGTCTTTCTTTCCTCTCGTTTTTTTTTTTATTTAAGCATAATGTTCTTGATTCAGAAGATCTACTGCAGAGATAGACTAACAATTAATCCTTTTTTTTTATTTTTTTTCAGAGAGGAATTGCTGTCCATAGACCTACTGTATGAAAAGAGTCAGCTTTCACTCCAGTATAAACAACGCAGGATATCTGTCAACAAAAACAGCTAAAGAGAGTCTGTGATCTGCTGAGTCTTGAGCCAGTCTATGTCATGCTGGTCTTTCTGCAGATATGTTCTATTTGTCAAATCCCATCCTGGATTTCATTCTATCAGGTACCACTGACAGGAATTTATGGCATTGTAAGATATC
The DNA here is from genome assembly GCA_013396755.1 of Sclerurus mexicanus. Classification (NCBI taxonomy): domain Eukaryota; kingdom Metazoa; phylum Chordata; class Aves; order Passeriformes; family Furnariidae; genus Sclerurus; species Sclerurus mexicanus. Next base: position 157,528 of record VWZF01005681.1, read on the forward strand.
AAAACTATAAGTATGGAAGATTAAATATTTTACAGTTTTTCACTTGCAGCACACTTTATTTCACTGTTCCTAATAGGTACTAATGGCACAAACACGAAAACTGCATTAATTTGGGTACAAATAATACAGTATTTACTCATCAATCTCAGTTCAAGTTTGTTCAGTAAGGACTAAATTTAGTCCTTACACTTCAAAATAAATAGACAATTCTCTCCCCAACCCTTGCCTTCCACCCTTCACTAAAAGCTTTCAGTTGTAGCACTTGGAGAAAAAGGCACATAAAGCCCATAAATGAGTCAGGCCAGACTGACACTTTAATCAAACTTGTAGCACTTGGCTGTAAAGCACTATGAAAAAAAGTAAGAAAAACTGAAACGCCCTTAAGGATAAGTGCACAAGCCAGGACTGCCATCACACAGGGAATAAATATTGGAAAAACAATAATCTGGAAAGGCTGATGCTGAGAGAATTAAATTAAATACCCACACAAGTTCATTACTGGGAAAGAAAAAAGTATATTGGAAGGAGCAAAAGAGAAGATAGACAAATAAACCTGCTACCTACAAAACTTGTTTCCACCTATTCCTTCTTCTATGCCCCATATAGGGTAAATTACAGTCAGTACTCTGACAGGACTAGATTCACAGTAGTGCAAGAAGAATAAAAATTTAGCCCACACTTTTTCTACTTTACTGAATTTCATCTGTGTCTATTTATTGGAATTCTTGGTAAGTACCCTGCTGTTGCAGATTAGAAAATTAGGAACTTTTCCAATTCCTTCTTTCTCACTTCAGCACTATTCTTTGGAGAAGCCCTCTAGTGTGCAGCCGCTCCTCTCTATAGGCAGTGAAGTGTCAAAAGCAGTTGTGGCATTCATTTGGTACTAATTTCTTCTCCACATAGGCAAAATCCACCCAGTTCTGGATTGCAGGTATCTATTTAGCATTTCACATAAAGGTAAGACAAATCAAAGATGACACGAGAGCATTCTCTAAGGAGAGGGCTGAAGAGTATAAATCGTCAGTGTACTTCAGTTGCAATTGGAGCTTCCCCTGCTCTTGGAAGGAGGACACCTTCACAGCAGTAGGTGGAACTACCCCAAATAACATGACATGGAGCATGGGAGATGAAGTGATGCTATCCAGAAGACTATCATACTTTGAGGAGTTAGTGATCCATGTAACAGGCAACCTGAGTAGCCACAGGCTGTGTGATTTGGTACTGCACTGGATGGATAGCATAGTCTCAGGCCTGTGTTCTGTTTTCCTTGGCTGCAGGAGAAGCTTAGAGGACTGATTATAACAGAGGAGGCTGCAGGCAGCTCACACTTGATACCAGTAATTACATCACCTGGGTGTCTTTGTTTCTGCCTTGAAGTGAACCAGCAAGTTCTTATGCAAAAGTCCATTTCTTTCATGGCAGAAATTAAGAATGGAATAGTTTTGCTCCAAGAAAATGCCAGAAGAGCAATGAAGACTACAATGCTGGCAAACCTCTGCATGCTATGCCCAGATTAGCAGCACATCCCAGGACACTGCACCCCTGGAGTTCTCACATGAAAAGGACCATGAGATTATCTATTCTCTTTTTCATTCTTCTGTTAGCTGCAGTAAGTGGTATTCTCAGCAAAACCTTAAGAAGCCTGAGTCCATTTCTTACTGGGATAATAATGAACACTACCACTAATGGGGTCTAACACAAAAGCCATATACACTTGGCCTGAAATTGCTCTGAACACTAAAACTTTTGCTACAGTTCTGATAGTATCATAGATCTCAGAGCAGTAGAAATATATTTTGCTCTCCTTCTTTAAAATGTCAGTTATAAAACTGATACACATCTCACAAATTTACAAACTTTCATTATAATTCCAGTACTCACTTGTTCTCAGAAGTAGCTTAATTAAATATCGAAAGGTTATTTCTTTGAGATCCCATTTTAAGCTAATTGCATTTAAAAATATATTTTAGAAAGCTGAAATGAGTTATAGAAAATGTTTCACTGCCTTTCACAAAACTATTTCAGTGCTGCACTATGCATTCAAATCTATTGCAGGAGATACAATATTCTACCATGCTCTGGAACACAGATTGTATCACGGGATCCATGATATCTGGATCGGAGAAGAGTGCACGTCCCAAACTTGAGATTAGCTCAGTTGGTTAGAGCATAGTGCTAGTAACTCCAGGGTTGTGGGTTCCATCCCTGAATCACTTGAATTGGACTTCTGGGTCCCTTCCAACTCAGACTATTCTGTGAAAGTATGCCTTGACGTTAACAAGGCACCCTTTGACACTCTCTCCTATAATATCCATATTCCAAAATAATTCAAATGGGAACTAGATAAGCAGGTAAAAAGAAATTAGCTGGAATGTTGACTGCATAGGGTTGCAATTAAAAGCATCAAATTCAGCTAGCAGCTGACTAACTAGAAGCATCCCTAGGATTGACAGTAGGGCAAAAAACCCATTTGGGTGGGTCAGAATTCAATCTTTGAAAGTTTGTAGGCAACACCAAATACAAGAGAGACTTGGAGGTGGATGGCAGTATGCTGAGAGACAACAGACACAGGTTGCAACACAGAATCATAGATTTCCAGAATGGTTTGTATTGACAGGGACCTTCAAAGACCCTCTAGTCCAACTTCTCTTCTATGGACAAGGACAGCTTTCCTTGAATCAGGTTGTTCAAAATCCCCATTCAACCCAGCCGTGAACACTTCCAGGGATGGGGCATCCACAGTTTCTCTAAGCCACCCATGGCAAAGAAATCCGCAATTTCTCTGAACAACCAGCATCTCACCACTCTCATCATGAAAAATTTCTTCATTTTATCCAATTTAAATCTACCCTATTTCAGCCTAAAACTGTTGTTCCTTGCCCTCTCACTAAAGGTCTTGGTAACAAGATTTTCTGCATCTTTCTTACAAAATCTTGTTATATACTGAAAGGCAGCAATAAGGTCTCCCTGGAGTCTTCTCTTCTCCAGGCTGGACAACTTCAACTCTCTCAGCTTTTCTTCACAGGAAACATGGATTATTCTAACTTCACGTACAAATTCACTATGAGAGTGGTCAAATACTGAAACGTTATCCAAATTGGTGGCAGAGATATGCCTCTGGAGACAGTAAAAACTCCACTGTAAAAGTCCCTGAGCAACTTAATATAATCGGTCTCCCTCTGTAAAGAAACAGTAAATATTTAACACGTCTAAAACTTGAGTCTGCAGCTTACAGCACAGCTGGAAAAGAAATTCTCTTGTCATCCTATGAATAGTTTAAATATCTCAAATATTTTCCTGTCTTTTAACAGAATGTAAAAAAGAAAACATTTAAAAATTTCAGAAAGCATTTTTTTTAATTTGGTCTAGGCCATTTGGTTATGACCTTTAAAACAATTGTTTCACTAGGATTAGCTTATTTTTTAAAATGTCATTTGTTGGTGAAAAAAGTGAGGTCTTTCATTTTGAAAAGGTCAAAAAGCTTTGACCTTTTCAAAACTCTTATAGGAAAAAAACTGTCAAAAAAGTTTGTTTTGTGAACAGCTGAATGTAGTTGTTATAACAAAACAATTCCATTGTACAGATCTACTGCTTACATTAAAAACTTTGTGGCATGATTTTCAGTAAAGACGCACAGTCTGACTCTTTCACCTTTTTTCTGCCTAGGTAAAGCAAAATTTCATATTCCTTCATGAGTAGCAGTCATCTACCAGGACACAACAATTATCTCAGAAATTAACATGTCTTTACTTCCAACCATAATTTTCAATTACAATTACAAACAAAAATTAATATCATTCTAAATATTTTAGTAGTTTTACTACTGTGTATTAGGTATAAAGAAGAGAAACTAAAAGGAAAAAAGTTTTTTGCTCCACAACAGTGAGCATTCCTGTCTGACTTACAATGTTTTTCTCAGCCTGTCAGAATTGCAGCACCTCTGGGCATGACATTTCTCTTGGATGAAGGGCTCCTCCACAGTTTGTTAGACATTGCATACTGATGTGTTGATTCCTCAAGGGTGACATCATTACAAGAGGTGTTATCTTTTTCATGTTGACAGAAACAATGTCCAGCTTTTGTTTTAAACAATCTTCTCCTCTTATCTTTCATTTTATTTCCCCCTCCAACTTTCACAGAGTATTTATTTTAAAAATAATATTTTAGACATTTATTGGCCTCTTCTACTTATTTAAACAAAATTTCATAAATCTTCCAATTCTGGAAACAAATCCTTGACATTTTAAATAATTAACTTTTTTTTTTAAGGTTGCTTTACAGTATCTTTCCCAAAAATGGGCTACAGCAACTTATTCATGTGTCACACTAATAAGTTACTTTGATTTTGGTAGAATCCAAAAGACTGAAACATTCTAAATACTCATATTCTGCCCCAGGTTGCTAATTCCATTTCTGAGTTACAGGTTCATAAGGAATTAAAAGTAGTCAATATCTAAGTAATTTCATTCCAAATTGCAAACTGTATCTTTGAAGATGAACTTTTGCTCATTTATACACTTTTCAGTTCATTCTGAAGTCACTGAACTATGCATACACTGTTTCAGACTGCAATATCATGAACTAAAACCTATATATTTCTGTAAGTTGCCAATTCATAATTCATGGCAACTTCCATCAAACTGCATAAATCACTCATAAAACGAGAGAAAGGGGTAGTCGCACGGCTCACTGCAGACTGTATTAAGATAATAGGAATTGAAATTCCCTGTACCCTTATTCTGCAAGACAGAAGTGTCTGTAGGATAGCGATTCAGAATACCTAAACTTCTAAAAGAGTAGATGATTTGAATACCTTTGATTTGCTTAGCAACCAAAGACAATACAATGGATCAGATACATCCATAACCAACAAATACAAGCCTAAATTTTTCAGAATCAGAATGGGATAAATCTGGCAAAAATATCAAATGTCAAAACTGCAAAGGGTTGTCACACTCACTTCTCTACTTTGCTGCCTGTATGCCATGGTTTGGATTTACAGCTGTCCAGCAGTAGCCCTCACTTGAGCAAAAGCTGCCATTTCTATCAGACTACCATATATAATTGTATCTTCTATCACAGTAGTTTCTGAAGGTCTAAGAAGACACTCACTTCTCTTGCAGTGACTGCCTGACAAACAATAGACCTTTGTGTCTCCAGGCTGTCACAGGAAACATAAAAAGAACTACAGGTGGATGCAAGGCTGGAATATAAGGGTCTGCTGAGCTACTCCTGGGGAACACTTAGCTCCCCAGGAGTGTATTTTAATGTGAATGTTCAATTTCCATTAGGCTAACAATGGATCTTTTTTTCCACATATATATGATGTATTTCCTTGTGCCCAAGACAAGATTTTGAGCTTATCAATACTTAAGTATGCAAATTTCAATGGTGTCCAGTTTTGAGTGATGTAGTTATGCAGCAACCAAAGCATTAAATCACCTTCCTAAAGGTTTTCTGAGGAAAAATAAACAAAAAAACCTGTCAGATGTACCAAGTTGGAATTCTGTAGAACTATTACAGCCTTTTAAAAATTTCTCCATGATTTTTACCAGTATTAGTTGTAATATTAACTGCTATGGAAACTGCAACTGTTGCAGTGACATCAGCAGTGGTCAAAATGGTGCTTCAGACAGAGAAATGCAAACACAAGCACTATTCTGTTGCTTGGGGTTTTGTTTTGTTTTGCTTTGTTTTGTTTTTCTTGCACAAACATGCCACATAGCTCCAAGATGTTTCAGACTGGCAGAAATCAGGCCGTTGTAGCCACCAGCTGTCAGGTCCTTGAACAGTATTATCATGGCTATTGCTAAGCTCACTTGCAGATCCATCGCTGGGGGACAGCAGCAGGATGCACAGACCAAAACTCAGCATGGCATGCCCATTTTTATTATAATATCCCAGAGTGTCCTGACCACACCTGGAGTACTGCATTCAGGCCTGGAGTCCTCAGCACAAGAAAGATGTGGATCTGTTGGAGCAGGTCCAGAGGAGAGCCACAAAAAATTATCTGAGTGCTGGGGCATGTATCCTATGAAGACAGGCTGAGAAAGCTGGGGTTGTTCAGCATGGATAAGAGAAGGCTTCGGGGAGACCTTATTATGGCTTTCCAATACCTTAAGGCGGCTTATAAAAAGGAAGAAGAGCAACTTTTATATGGGCAGATAGTGACAGGACAAGGGGAAATGGTTATAAACTGACAGAGGGCAGGTTTAGATTAGATATTATGACAAAATTCTTTAATCAGAGGGTGGTGAGACTCTGGAACAAGCTGTCCAGAGAGGCTGTGGATGCCCCATCTCCAGAAGTGTTTAATGCCAGGTTGGATGGGGTTTTGAGCAACTCGATCTAGTGAGAGGCATCCCTGCCCACAACAGGGGGCTTGGAACTAGATGACCTTTAAGGTCCCTTCCAACCCTAAACATTCTAGGATTCTAGGATTCTATGAATTTCCATTGCATTTGCACTCAACATTGCTTCCCTCTTCCTTGCTCCCTGCATCTGAAGGAACACCCTGGAGTACTCTGACACCTTGCTCCCACCAGGGCTGAAGGGCCAACCCTGACTTACAAGCTGGGCACATTTGTTCACGGCTTCCATCCTATAATTAACAGTGGCCAAAGGAGTTTCAGTAGGCAGTCAGAAGTAAAAACTGTGTTCTAAAAAAATATATACATCACAAGTTTCAACCTTATTGTGGCTGAGACCAAGAAGAACATTTACCCTCTTTTTTTCCTAAAAAAATAACTTCAGTGCAACTTCCAGCTGGAGCTTTAACGCTATGCGGGAGGCCTGATTTGCAACAGCTGCTCTCTTCTCCCAGTCCTCGCGGCAGGAATGGTCATTCTATAACCAGTGAGCCATAACTCCACAAATCACACATGAAGGTTGCTCTTGCCATGACACTGGCAGGAGGCAGGACGCCGCAGTAGCCTGGCTTAACATTTCTCAGTAACTGTCTTAACCTGCCTCAGAGTGCCTACCTGCAACAGAAGAGGAAGGCAAGACATAAGAGGTTTTCAAATCCTGTGAACAACTAAGCATTGAACAGAAAGCTTAATATGAGGTCTAGGATGTATTGCTGTTGGAGTTTCAGTAAAGGCAGATATAAGTTAGAATGTCATTGGACACTCATTTCCTCTAAGTTATGGCCTCACTGTAGCCCACAGCAGCTATGCTGTGGTTTCTGGAAAAAACCCTAACTGAATTATCAATATTGTATTTCTCTCAAGAAAGGGCAGCTTCAAAAAAAGCAACATCTGACTCTCCTTGCTAAGCAATGGGGGAACGATCCAATTTACAAATATATAGGAATAAAATTTACTTATGGGACTAGCAAAATTAAATTGAAATATGTTCCAAATGTTACTTTTGTCACTAATTCCATCTGTTCTGCAAGTTAAATCCTGAGCTGGGAATATAAAAAACTGAACAGGGTGCAAGCAACCAGAAGCTCATTAGAAAAACTACTTTTTAAGCACATCTTTTGCAAACACTCTATATTTATGAAGTTGCTATAAACCAAAGCAAACGAACATGAAACGTTCATGACAGAGAATCAATCCCCAGTTTATGCATCTACAAACCAAAAGTAAACAGAAGACATATATCAAACAAATTAATATAATCAAACACTTTTTTTATCTTTCTGTTAATTTGGTAGAATAAAATTAATTTCATTATTTTCATTGATTTTCTACAGTTTGCTCCCACATAAGGATTCAGGAGCTGGTTTAGTTCAGCTGTATTTGAAAGCACAATATATCCTAATGACTGACAGGATGACAGAAGAGGTTTGACCTGACTACCACTTTCATAATGAAGTTTCTCTACTCAAAGAGAAATGTAATTCAAGAGTTGTATTAGTTGTTTTGAAAGGAATCTTCCTTGCTTTGAAACAGTGACCCCAGTAGACATTTTATTTTTCCCAAGACTACACACCAACGAGGACAAAAAGGAAAGAAGCTATTTGAAAGAAATTATTTTCATGTTATAAGAAGGCTGTTTTGTCAGAACACTGGACCAGGGGTGTTTCATGAAGCTAAAGCAATAGGATTAACTTTTCAAAGTTCTTTATACTAAAAAAGACAACAGAAAACAATTCCTTCTTTGAGAGGACTATAAACATCATCTCGTTTGCTGGCTGAAGTCTGATTATTCTGATTCTGTAGCAATATATGCTAAAACACTTTTTATAAGCAACAATATTTCCTTACAAGTCAAAATATCTACAGGGCTTTTGAAAATCATAGCTGAACTCTTAATAATAGATGTGATTAGTTGCAGTCAGTAACTACTTCTTAAACAGTAAAACTGATGAAAAACTGATACTACTCTTGAATAGATAAAACATTTCTTAAATTATACTGACATATTAAAGATCAGTGCATTTTTGGCATGTGTAAGAGGTTAATCATTGTGTATAAATAAAATTAATGTGATAAAACTAGTATATACAATCTGCTTAAAAATATTTTGAGCTGAATTTTATTGGGAAAATGTGTGCCAAGTTGTCAATTGACATATTTTTCTCTAACATTTCTTTCATTTCCTTTAGTGAGATTAGGTCTAGCCCAAGGATCATCTTTCTAATATCCTAACATTTGAGCTATTACATTGCTCAAATATCATGGGAGGAATAAACCACACAAACAAAAAGTATGTTATTAAATGAGTTACACACTGAGCAACAGTAAAAATATTTTCTCTTTAAAAATCACATTCTCCATAGCTATAACAGACACCATGTTAAAAAAAACCCAATGCCTTAAAATTAAACAGTATAGGCAATTTCTGAAACTTCTATGCCTTCAAAAAGAAACAAAAAAGATTGTGCAAAATGGTATTTTTGAAAATCTTTGTTATAATTTTGTTCTGGGACTAGTGATCCAATGTCCATCAAATGGTTTTGGCTTTAAGGTAATATTCTAAAAAATTCATTCACTTCTTATACAGAAAAATTTTCACTAAGTTTAATGGAATTTTGCCTGGCTAAGGAACCTCAAGATTTGTGCATTAGTGTATTATGCCCCATTTGATAACTGAGCAAGTAATGACTCAGAAAATGGTAATAATTTAGTTTGGTCTACTCACTCCTAAATGGCTGAAAACATCTTCCCTTTTAAATTACAAATGTCATAAAACCTGTGTCTTCAAAACTACATTTTGACCAACATTAAAAAAGAAAAACAAAACTAAACAAGGTGACAAATTCATTCTGGTTTTAGCTTGTTTTTATGATGTCTTCAACAATAATGAGCAAATCATGGGTCATCCGGATAAAACTGCTATTGCAAAGTCTGAGCTCTAAGTTTTCTCTGCTTAAAGAAGCATTAGGAAAATACTAACTCAGCGAAACCAAGAAACATCAATGACCTTGGCAAAACCATGACCACCAGCCAGGTGACAGCTCTCATGAACAGGGGAAAAAAACCCAAAAAAGTCATAGTTTATTATGCAAATCTATGTTGAACTTTTCTTCTATGCTAACTTTAAAAATCTTCATAATGTTAATTTTCAAAATATTTGAATTTCTATACTCTGGAAGAAGGACATTGACAATGGACTATGTATTGGAAGGCATACATGGAAGAGTCATATACTTTTCTTCCTTTACGACATCTGTTTCCATATGTTGCCTGACATTGTGACCTCCAGAGAAGATAGCACTTCCTTAATTGTCTAAGCATTTATTGTCACAACTTTTCTGCCAGCATCCAAGTTCAGATTCAGGATATCAGTGAAAAAGTACTCAAATTCTTTACACAGAATTTCTGTGACAGAACTATTAACTCTCATTCTATTGCCTTCAGCAGAAAAATGCCTTCCTGTGGTCATTTTGTAAACTTCTTTCCATAAGTAAATCAAAATGGTGCTAAGAAAATTACTGAAGAAGTTTTAATTATCTACTGCTGATGCACAATACATTAAAAAAGAGAATGTTCAGAACAAACCTGCATGCTTGGGATGCAAGAGGTGAGTTTTTCCAAAGTCTGTAGCATAAGGATTTGTACTGAATTGATTAAAAAAGAGAAAATGGAATATAAAAAGTATTTAGAAATATTACAGGATATTTTTTCCCTCTCCGGGTATTATATGGATTTTACTATATAAAGAGCAAAAGTAGATTGAAAAATACTGGCGTTGACACTGCTATTTATACAATATAGTAATTTAATCATAGATATTTGAACCTAAAGTAATGAAATTCTAGTTCATGCAGGTGACTGAAAGGTCTTCTCGGATTGCAGATCTTCTGTAACACTACTGAATCCCCCGGCACTTTTTTCTTAACCAATAGATCTTTAATTCCTTTATGTAGAATGCAACAGCTTCATCAGCAGGGGCAACAAGCACACAATTCAGCCCCATCCCTGACACATCTAATGCCTGATCATTAGGCCATTCTCCTCTAAAATTGGAACATGTTTTTGAATGCTTCTGACATTGGAACAAGCTAAACATTAGGCTATTGAAGAAAGATGGGAAGGCATGAGGGTAGCTCCCAGAAAGAAAGTATTAAGACAATTTATTTATATATTTGTTTACCTAATATAGTGAAGAAACACTTAGGTCAGGAAATTACTCAGGACTGTTATCCCAAGAGGATGGTAATGCTTCCCAGTAGTGCTGAGTAAGGTGCTTAAATCTCAAAGAGATATCTAATTTAAGACATACTTCTGTGTTCAGCATTTCGTACTGGCTAACTCAGTCTCCCTGCTCAGCATGATGCTTTTTCTAAACCCTTCTCTGAGACACTGAACTCTGATATACAGGAAGTCTTTGTACTATAGTAACATATCAGTAGGCTACAAGTTAGGTGCTACATTACTACACAGCTGCATCTCATCCCCTTGTGATAATCTTACAAAACTGTTTAAATTGAGATTTTTCAGCTGATATAAACTTGCTCTATTACATCAAGAGAACTATATCAATTTACACGAGTGAAAGGCTGGCCTTGATTGTACAATTAAAACTATGAGCTTGTATCCGTCATAACAAGCACTCAATCACAACCTATGTATGAAAAAGATGCCAAAGTGATTAATGCCTGAAAACTGATGTAAGAACTTTAATTTCTATTAAGAAAATCCTAAGTAATAGGCAAAGTGAACACCAACTTGACAATATAGTTCTTTTCTAGACTGCAATTTGTATACAGGCCATAACCAACACGTGACAAGTGATTCGTATGGCTTACCTCCTAGCCCAAAGGAAAGAGGCATTCTATGAGAACAGCTCAGTTGGTAGTTGTCCTACTACAGAATGACAAGTGATTTGATTGTGATACACAATATAAGTGCTTTGTTCTCATTAAAAATGAACATGCTGTGGGAGACTTTTACCACTCTACAGGTACCCACTGTGAAAAGCTAAGATATAATGAATATGTAATTTGGATATGTCTTTTATGGAAAAATCCAAAGAATCCAAAATAAAACTTGGGAAGAGCACCTAGGGTTAGACATAATTTTCTTTGTCTGTTCTACCTACAGTTTTAAATGAAGTGACTTGTCATCTCTGAGCTATAATACATTCTCTTTCAAATATTTACTGGATTGCCATGTCAGGCTGTGTATGTAGTACTATAATAGGATAGACAAACTATCTGTTACATGTTATAGCAAGTTCTATCTCTGTCATAAGGAAATTACAAAATCTATACACACATCGTATAATGGGCATGGTACTTCTGTGGGACATTTTTCTTTCATCCTTGGCTAACTTACCTGAAATCTGTTTGTAGGGATGATGCTTGATATTCTAATCACGTGGGCAGATCCTGCAAATATTCTTTTAGGGAAAACAGTAGCACTGGCACAGATTTACACCTTTCTTTTTTTTTTTTTCCCAGCATGGAGTTCTAACCCTCAAACACAAAACTAAAATAAATTTTAAAAATCCTCAACACACTTCAACTAGAAATGCAGCAATTCAAAATATTTATTAAATATTATATTATAAATATTATACAATGACAGATTTGAAATCTTGTGATCATGCTTTCAAGGTGAAACTATTACCCTTAAGAGGAATATCCCAACTTCAGCACAAGTTATACAATAGTTACTTCCAGTATTAAAAATGGTCATACATTCAACATTTAGTCTGTGAAATACAGCATTATAAACATTACAGAACTACACAATGATTTTTACAGAATCAAAGAATCACATAGAATATGCCAAGTTGGAAGTGACCCACAAGGATCATCATCAAGTCCAACTCCTGGCCCTGCATGGGACCATCCCCAGGAGTCACACCATGTGCCTGACAGTATCATCCAAATGCTTCTTGAACTCTGTCAGGCTTGGTGCTGTGACCACTTTCCTGGGGAGCCTGTTCCAGCACCCAACCACCTTCTGGGTGAAGAACTTTTACCTAATATCCAACCTAAACCTCCCCTAACACAACTTCAGGCCGTTCCCTCAGGTCCTGTCACCGGTCACCACAGAGAAGAGATCAGTGCCTGCCCCTCCTCTTCCCCTCACTAGGAAGCTGTAGACTGCATTGAGGTCTCCCCTCAGTCTCCTCTTCTCCAGGCTAAACAGACCAAGTGAACTCAGCCGCACCTCATACAGCTTCCCCTCAAGGCCCTTCACCATCTTCACTGCCCTCCTTTGGACACTCTCCAATAGCTTCATATCTTTCCTATATTGCATTGACCAAAACGGCACACAAAATTCAAGGTGAGGATGCACCAGTACAGAGCAGAGCTGTACATTTGAAAACTAAGGCATCTGAAGCATTACAGAAAAATAATGGACAACAAATAACATCTTGTGGCTTGTCTGGTTTTTTTTTGTTTTGTTTTTGTTCTTTTTTAACAGTACTGTTTACATAAGCATCATACACAGAATACATAGAGTGTGAGAAGTGCCAGTGTTTGCAGAAGTCTGTCAGAGGTTGCATATGGCTTCTTTGGTCATTAGTTCTGTAGCCACTTCCAGTATATTATACACACCCATAAAACCTGCCTATGGGAAAAAATGCACACATGTATCTACAGAGTTGCATCAAACTTGAAGCACAGCATAAGTCTTGAGTGTATCTAGAGCAATAGGTAACATGCCATAATGCTATCACAATTTTTCCATGATCAACAACATTAATTTTCACTTCTCAAAAGGTCAGAAAAATAATTCTTCTTTTATTTTCAATCACTGAACAATATTCTTGGACAGTGCTGAAATGGAGTCAATTAAAATATTTTGATACTCTCTGCTACACTTGAAATTAAATAATTTTAAAAGAAAGTGAAAGTTATTAAAGTGGCCAGATTGTCTCCTTCATGGAGCATAAAGCAAAAGTCAAAAGCAGAGCAAATCAGAGACAGAACTAATCAGACACGCTAAGAAAAAATTAGTTTTGTTCTTTGTTCAGTGGATATATCTGTATTTGGAAAGTTAATAGACTCTGCCATAAACAGTTCATTGCATTTAATTGTTTTTAAGCACCCCAAAAGGACCTACACATAACAAGAGAGAAAGATACTGGAAGATCTATGGAGCTGGGCACAGAAGCCACTGAAGAAACTCCTTTGGGGACAAATTCCCTAATCTTTCCAGATTTGCTGCATTAATATATTCTATTTCCTTATGAGCCAAAACATAAAAAATCTAGTTCTAAAAACTGTGCAGCAAGTTTTATCTCATAAAAAAGGCTTATCAATGGTGTGGGGGTGGGAGGGTTCCTACCTTGCCCATTTTCTATTGTGCAGTGGTGTAGTACTTTTGTTTTGGAGTCAGGTACTAGTTGTTCAGGTCTAATAGTCACAATTCATCTCTGCCCTGGTCTTTTATGGTGACTTATCTAAAGAAAATACTTATTCTGAATCTGAGGAAAATTACATAGGATATTTGTATTGTATCGCTGTCAAGATGATTTCAATGATTATACCAAACCACAAACACATATGAAGTGTTACATGATGTCTGGTCAAACTTCACTGGTTAAACAATAACCACTATTAATTTTTTATATCTGGAATCTAACCAATCCTCAAGTGGGAAGGGAATAAGTCTCCTCTTTTTCTAATGCCACTGCAAATGCAATGCAGAATTGCAGCAGTCCTAACCAGCACTCAAGGGAGTATATGGATTGCTGCCAAGTTCTCTACTCAAGAGCAACATACAAACTAGGAAAGATAAAGAAATGTGAAACAATAGCCCTGCCATGCCCTTGCACTGATAGCCACTAGCCTGCAGTGCTAGAGATCGCTGCTATATGCCTCCCCTTTCAAGGGTGTCACACTGCTACAAGGCAAAATGTCTTCTCATGTTGCAGCACAGGAGGAGCACTGTAAATTTAGCTCATGATGATTTATGGGAGCCTTTCCAAAAGAAAATAATGATTTTACAGATGGGAAGAACTTTCAATAGCTTTTCAGTGCAAACCTCAAAAGGGTACTCCTCACCGAGGTGCCTCAGTCCCGCTGAAAGACAAGTGGACCTAGCCAATTAAAAATGTGGCTAGTATGAGTATCTTTAGTAGTCTCTCTCCATTACTTCACATATTAAAGGGAACAACAGTTTTTTTCTCTTCAAATTAAAAACTCATGTTAAGAAGGCTTTTAAAATTAGATAAAAGTCCGCAGATAACTAAAGTGCTGCTTATAAATTACTAACTGAAAAGAAACCCATGCTCTCATATTTGAAATACATATGCATTACAGAAATATTCAAATGCATAAAGTAAAACAGAAGCATCACTAGTTTCAATAAGGATGAGGCAATGGTAAATCTGACATTAGTGATCCTTGCACAGTATCACTAGGCACTATGTGAGTATAAACTCAGTCAGTTACTTCACTTTATTTTTTTGGAAAATTTAACCTTTTATCAAGAGTTTAGGTCCCATGTTCTTCATTAAGAATCTTGTTATGAATATATTATATTGATATTGCCTTCTGAAAAATTGTGGGGTTTTTATATTCACAGGATCTATTTCATATCCTAAGACTGAAGTAATATGAAGTGTACAAAAATTCTATTTACCACTATAGGTTTAATATGTTCAGCTACTTTACAAGAGACATACAGTATTAGAATTTGGAGGTCAGAAAAATTTTATTAAGATGACTAATAGAAAAAAGGTTTGAAAGGATATTATTTTATGTCAATATATAATTTGCATGTGCATAAGATCTCATCATCCACATAACTCAAGTTATTTTTAATCATGAAGATCAAGGATTAATCTCTGATATTCTTTCATCACATAAGCTTTTATCATATGTTAATAATATAACTTTTATGTAATGTTAGATGTTGCAACTCATCAAACAGTAGAAAGATTAAAGTGAGAAAAAAACATATGTAGGCCACACTGAAAAAAATATAGATGGAAATAATTAGAAACTAGAAAAGTAAACAGACAAAAATGCTAAGAACAAACGCATGCCATCAAAAGAAATTTAAACATAAACATGAAAATCTGTCACACATGAAATTAGAATACCCCTGGAGAGCACACATTTTTAATGACTGCATAACAAAATAATCACTTTAATTATTAGTTGAGGAGGTCCTCTTACATTGGTTTGCAAATGTACAAAATTACCCTTTAAAAAAACCCCAACCTCTTGTAAGCAGGATTCATTAATAAGTGCAACATAACAATATGCCCCTTAGGACAAGAAGCTTTGTAACCCTAACCTGTTGAAGATAATGGAAGCTTTTAAATGAAGGGGAAAAAATCAGAATACAGTATAAATATGATGCTTAAATATCAGATGTGATGTGAAAACTGAAATGTATGTGAAGTACCACTTAATCATACACTTGTCTAGAAGCTAATCAGTTAAAAAAACTTATCTAATTTTATTACATAAATAAATTCTGGTGTAACCATTTCACATCTATTTTTTATTGAAACACTAAATGTAAGGACAAAAGTACAACTAATGGGAACACATTGTGAATTTTAGACTACCTCAGTGAATGCAAACTGTGTGAGTCTACAAAAGGTTTTGCTATTCCAGAAGGAGCAGGTTTCTGTCCCTGCCTGTCACTGAGTGTCAACTGTCAACCAGAGACAGCCCTTATCTTATTTTTTTCCCCTGAAGATGGCGATCAAAAGAGAAGATGTAGCTTCCTATTGTGAATTACAAGCATGCTGCCTTGTATTCCTGCAATTCCCCCGCTGTCTGGAGACTATCATGGCACTAAAACGTCTCTTAATGTTTGATACTCTACTTAACCCTCAGCTACTTAAGAGAATTTGAGAGGAACAAATACAGAAGAAGGAACAAACACCCTCTCTGCAGCCTCACACCATCGCAGTCTGTCACATCAGGAGCGTGAAATCATAGTTTCATAGGAAGGGGTGAGACTCTGCAAAGGACCCAAAAGAGGAACAATCTGTACAAGTCAGGAGCTTGTGTGCATTTGACACATTCAGCTACTTAAAACACATCACGCTGCTTATCTCTGGAGCACTGACAGAGGATGATGATAATGTGGCAGGTAATATCTTTGTGTCCGCTTGCTTTTGTGAATGGAGGGTGGCATGTTCTGCCTTAGTAAAACAATTCTCAGAATCTGAAGGGATCAAGGGTAAAAATGAAAAGAACGACCACATCTCTGAAAGTAATGCCAGATGATCTGACAATAAATAGGTCACAACATGTCTAACAGTTTGGTGCTTCCTTAGAATAAAGTATCAGAGAATAGGACAAAGTTTCTAGGACACTTGCAAGTATCCCTCTAGTCCAACATTTACAATGTAAATGTCAGAAGCTCCCAATACTCACCTCTTCCTGGTCCCCTTCACCAGCAGTTAGCCAAAGTACTAAAGCATAAAGACTTACATCTCACTTTTTTTCAGTTTAAAGTAACTCTGAAACCCTTTCTTATTTTTTTTTCTATTCTGAGCAGATACAGTTCAATTAGAATGCAACAAAGTAAGCCAGCATGTCATAGAATTGTAGAAGCATACAATCACAGAATCACTTGGGTTAGAAAAGACTTCTAAGATCATTGAGTTTAACCATTAATCCAGAACTTCCAAGTCTATCACTAAACCATGTCCCTAAGTGCAATATCTACATGTCTTTTAAATGTCTTCAGGGATGGTGACTCCATCACTTCCCTGGGCAGCCTGTTCCAGTGCTTGACAAGTTTGACCATGATTTTTTTTTCCCCCTAATATCCAATCTACACCTCCCCTCGTTCAACATGAGGCCATTTCCTCTTGTCCTCTCTCTTCTAAGTCAGGAGAAGAAACTGACCTCCACATTGCTACAACCTCCTTTCAGGCAGTTGTAGAGAGTGGTAAGGTGTCCCCGAGCGTCCTTTTCAATTTTTCAGATTACTTGTCCCAAAATGCATTATCATGTGTCTACTAAGTGTCAAAGTACTTACTCAAGCAGTTTGGTTCTCTCTTCCTGACTGAGCCAAATTATTGCATCACCCGTGCTTGGAAAGGCACCTCATCTCTGACAAAATTACTTCATTTGAACGGCTGATAAAAATGTATTATGGAATACCTTGATTACCAGGGTTCAAGACTCCAAGCAGAGCCTAAACCACCTCTCAGGTTGGTAGACAGAGAATAACATTCCTTGTTTTCAAATCTTGTAATAGAGAGAATATTTCTACATTTTGAACTAAAAGACACACTCTTAAATTCTGAGTAATTGTTGCATCATTAAGTACCCATTTTATCCTTAAAACTGGAATTCTATAGAACAGACTCATCATCCCTCTCAAATCTGCATGATGTCTTTCCTCTCTCAACAGGAACTACTTTAAAACTTTCCCAGTGACGTCTTAACCAAACCTTTTTGCAACCCACATCCCAACATTCCATTATCCTCCCCTGAGCTCTGGCAGAAGGACAAAGGTTTGTAGCTCACAATTACTTGCTGTGGCCAGGTATGCAGTCAAAGTTTATTGCAACAGAGTTCCAGCAGATCAAATATCCTAAATGGTGTCTATTTGGATAAACCGATTTTCTTGTGCCAGACACAGAGGGAGTTCTTGTCACTAAAAGGCAATAACTGATATAAGTGTTCTCTCTCTCTCTCTCCTATCTGGAGGTAGCTCTTAATTCATCTTTCTTGTTCCTATACTGACTAGTTCCATAATAAATGAGTCTTGTCTGTATTCCTCATTCAGTGGTTCAATAGCTGATGAGCTGAGATTTACAGGGTAAGTTTAGAGGTGAAAGAAAGAAAAAAGTCTAATTTTTGATAACACACCTTCTGTCTATTTTTTACATTATCTTTAAGCTTCCCATGCTCATTGGGAAATACAAAACTGACAAATACATTTGCGGAGTTTCTTGGAGACAGTCAATCGCAGGTTATCTACAGATTTTTTCATTCTCTTTTCCTGATCTCTGACAAATAAGCTGATCTCAAAGTATTATAAACTTATTGCTCACTCGTTTGTCTTTGCCCTCCCTTTTCCTGTTTACCTACTTTTGGATAGATTGGCCTTTGATTGGTCTTTGCCTCTCACCTCACATCACGAAAGTTAAAATCCTACAGTTCTTATGAAACACATAAAGACAAGAAAATAAGTTCTATATCAGTTAAAGGAGAACATATATTTCTTGTTTCTTTGAATTTATTTTACAGTCCAGGTAGCACAGCAGTCACTTTGACACAACTAACCTCTGCAATGCCATGACAATAATCATGTTTAAAAGGATCCACTGGATACCTTAATGGAACAATCTTTTGTTTGCTTCTATATAGAGAGAGATACCTTTCCTCTCAGCTCATCAGGAAAAGCCCTAAAAATTCATCTCTTCTAAAAGGTTACTTATGCTAAAGATAACAGATAATTAGGATTAGAGACTTCAGTAGCAATTACTAATATTACATTACCAAGAATATTTTTTTAAAAAAATAATGGTATATGTACACAATGTACTTTCAAATTAAATTTACTGTATATCCTGATTCGCTCTAGGCACAGTAATTACCTTGTAGATCACTTTTAACACAAATTGATTTTCTCAGTTTTCTAAGAGTGTGCTCAATATCATTCCCAAATAAAACACTGTACCTAATCAGAAAGCAGAATTCAGAGGGAAAGCAAGTAAATGATGAATTAGCCAATATGTCTGGAGAGACAGGAGAATGTGCAACTGCCATCAAAGGTAATGGGAGCATTTCACTCCCCTTAGGATTTGGGGTCTTAGTTATGGTAGCATTTTAGTTGGGATTCCCCTCAATGAAAAGAAATAAATCCAACAGTTTCTCTTAAAATGAAATGGTAACCTCAGTTAATAGAAACACTGCCATTAAGCTCATGGTGCTAAGTTACCATTTCTGATTTGGGTTTTTTTTCCTCTCATGCTCCTCTTGACTATTTACTTGTTTGATAGAAGCTTCTGTTGTTGTGATAAAATCTAGAATTATATAAATCACCAAACTATAGCCTATTCCTTTTTGCTCTCTCAAATGTAGTAGCCACAGATTAGGAAAAAATGCCAGAAATATCAGAAAAGCCACTTAATTTTTGGCATGGGTTCAAGTCTTTTTCATACATCCATTTGCACTTCTACAAAAATTCAGACTATCTGCAACTCAACAGTTACTTTTACAGAGATACTAATATTAAAATACCACCTTCTGCTACTCTCTTACTGTTAATAGGAATAAAAAGTCCCCCAATTAAACACAGCTTTCTAATTACGGCCACAGTATTATTAACTGCTGCACTACTCTTCCACAAGAGAAAATAGAGGATTAAAAATTATCCTGGAGCAGCCTATGTCTAAAGCTGATAAAGGGAATAAAATTACAGCACAAAAAAAAAAAATAAACTATTAAAATCTTTCAAAAAACTGCATTTTATTCTGTAAAAAGGATACTATTAAAAAGCCAGTGTCTACCAACAATTACCCCAGTCCAGCATTTGATATATTACTGCTATGTCTTTTATTTCTTTAATAATAGAGAAAAATAGCCTAATTTTTAGAGAATTTAAAGAATCACACCTAGTTTAAAGCTTAGCCTGTGTGAGACTGGTCTGTCTTCTTTGATGAATGGAAATTACTGACACCACCTAAATTAATTTTAGAACAGACTGAATAGGCAAAACAATACACTTCATCATTGAACGCTTTCTTTGTACGGTTATACCTCACCAAATTAGGTCACATAACTAACATTCTTACTCCTCCCCAAATCTTCCATGAGTTTTGCTTAGTTTCTCTACAATCCTTTTATCTCCTGAAAGGATTTTCAAGTAAAATTTACTGACAGTGCAATTTTGCTATTGACTCTTGTGCTTTTAGTGAAAATTAAACTGCACCAAAACCTCCCGACTGCAGATGTTTTATTCTGAGTACCTTGCAATTTATAAAAATTATTGCATGTAGTAGATAAAATAACTCAAAGAACTTGAAAATCTTCATAAATTTTGTTATTTGCTCCTCATTTATAGATTTATCAACGGGGTTTTTAAATGCACATTGAAGTCTGGCATTAGTTTAACTTCTGATTTCCATTTTCCATGTCTTAAAAGCTTCTTAAGAAGTAAAAGGGCTCCTGTGAAAACCACTCCTTTAGTCTCTATTGCTCTGATGAACAAGCAATGCAGAAATATTTGTCCTCCAAAACACCTTTCTCTAGCCTTTTCTTTGATGCCCAGGACTGAGAACAATCAAGGACAGCTTAGCTTGCAGTGACTGGTGGGGTTTCAGCCTGCATTTTCTCGAGGTCTCCAAGCTGTTCAGCAGTCACATCCTGAACCTCAGTGGTTTAGAGTGGTGGCACAGCATAAAATACCATGATGGAAGCCGTGACACTTCATCTGCTGACTGACAGGCAGTCCAGTATCTGTGCAGTGCAGGTGGTGAAAAGAGATGGAAGCAATAACATCAACATCCATTAAGCTGTCCCCAGTTGTCATTCAGATCCTTAAGCAACCACTCAGCTGTCTGGATCATCCTGAACAGTATAGCCAGCATATACCTGCCGATTTTAATATTTATCCCAGGAAAACATAAAAGGTCTTTTAGGCGGCCTCTCATCTAAAGTGCTCCTAGTTTCTATGAAATTACATTCAGGAGTGGGGAGCAGGGATAATCTGCTGCAGAATCATGGGGCCACAATGGTAACAGAAGTGAGAGCGACTGAAGGTCAAAAGCTTCACTATGACACAGCTCTGCTCACCAAGCTTTTGAGAGTAGCGCTGCTGAATACATTAAGAGGCTTCTCTCTTACAGACAAGGCTGAGTGTATTTCATGATAGGGCTTTTGTTACTTCTAGTAATAGCAAGAATTGACAAAAAATCTCTTTTTTTTTAATATATAAACAAGAGAAGGAATGCGGATTTCAATATTAAGAAGAGATCCAGTAAACAGACAAAACAAAACCAGATTGGAATATGCAATGAAATCAAGCTGTCTTCCTTCCTCTATTTTGTTGTTCAGGTTCTAAAGGTGACAGTTCTCAGTATGTTAACACATGTTCCCTAACTATTGAACAGATATTCACATAAGGTAAATGGCACTGAAATTGTATTTTAGGGTTTCAATGGGTCTTTTTAAACTTTTAAAGCGGTGCCACTCAACTTCAATGGCATTTTACCCATCAGTTACTGCCTTGTCATGACCTTGACTAGCACCTAGTTCCACTATGGATATTTTTGGTGAGCAGCTGACATGCTGGTGACAACATCTAGGAAGACACAGACTCCCCTGGATGGAGCACAAGTCACTAAATCTGGTTTTGACCTCCTTCGCTCATTTTCTAATTTTTTAATGTATTTTTTTTTCTGTGCATGAGTTCTTGAAAGATTGATAGGGTTTTTTGTTGGTGGAGATGTTTTATTTTTAATTAAAATAGAAAATTCAACTGAATTTATGAAACTTCTAAAATCTGGGGGGTTTATTTCTCATTTTCATTGTTTAATAAATTGATAATTCATTTGCCATAAAAGGTTCAACATCCTGTAAACACTACTAAATAATAATTTTACTTTAGTATTCTTTTAATCAAGTAGGTTGAAAAGATTTGACTTACGAAAAAATGATGTTTTCAGTCCTTCTTTTTTATAAATTCAGTGGAATGATCTGCTAACATTACTGTGAAAGCTACAAACTTTTTTTTTAATAATTGGACATTCATGAAGAAAAAATATCAGCAACTTTAAGAACAAGTTCTGTTATCTAGAACTCATAGATGAGGCCTAGGAAAAAAGTATTTGTTAGCTCATTTATACAAAGTAGCAGATGAAAGACATTATATTCACATTTTTGTTGCCTAAATTCTTTAGAGCTTTTTCCCCCTGAGATATGTCATGATCTCTGTTTGGATTGGCTTGGTCAGACATCTTTAACCATGTGCAAAGAAACTGTCAAGGAGGACACATACAGCTTGAAAGTATAAAGTAGTTATTTATTGCCTAATAGACACAAAAGATAACGTGGATTTAATATGTTATCAAACTACACATTAATATGTTCCCCACACCCAATAAAAAATGCCAAGAATCTTTGCTGGCATGGTGGGCATCAGTTGAAGGAAAAAAAGCTGGTCTCAGCTGGTGTGTGGGGTCAAATCTTCAATATCATTACATTGCATCATCCACCCCATCCAGTCTACACCAAAGACATTGACTGGAGATCAGGCTGATGATACAATTGCCATGGGAAGGGACATCTTCCACTAGACCGGGCTGATCAGAGCTTTACCCAGCCTGGCCTTGAACACTTCCAGAGGTGGGGCACCACGGTTTCCAGTTGCAGTTTCCACTGTTCCAGTGCTTCACCACACTCACAGTAAAGAATTTCTTCCTAATAGCTAATCTAAACCTACCTTCTTTCAGTTTAAAGCCATTATTCCTTGTCCTATCACTACATGGCTTGTAAAAAGTCCCTCTGCATCTCTCCTGTAGGCTCCCTTTAGGTACTGGAAGGCTGCTCTAAGGGGTCCCCAAGGCCTTCTCTTCTCTAGGCTGAACAGTCCCAACTCTGTTCCAGCCCTCTGATCCTCGTCATGGTCCTCCTCTGGAATCACTCCTACAGGTTCAGCTCCTCATGTCAGGGGCCCCAGAGCTGAACACAGTACTCCAGTCTAGGGGATAAGGGGAAACAAATACCAAAGTACCTTCAAATGACCTATATATTTCTGTAAGTTGCCAATTTTGAAACTCAGTTTAGGTATTTCACTTGTCAGCATTGTACCTATCCTTCC
The DNA here is from genome assembly GCA_013396755.1 of Sclerurus mexicanus. Classification (NCBI taxonomy): domain Eukaryota; kingdom Metazoa; phylum Chordata; class Aves; order Passeriformes; family Furnariidae; genus Sclerurus; species Sclerurus mexicanus. The sequence continues at coordinate 180,690 of VWZF01005681.1, forward strand.
TAAAAAGAGGTACAATGGTGACCAAGACTTTAAGTTAGAGAAATTGCTTTGTACCTGGTATCACAAGTAAGAGCACTTAAAAATACCGCTATTTTCCCTGCTTCCACTCCTCTAGCTCCTATGTATAAAGAAATCAATCCCAAACAGCTTACTTGAATAAACAAACACAGTCAAAGCTTCACCATAACCATGCCAGGGAATATCAGTGGAGTGAAATATCATGTTTGATTATATTTGGAATATCTATCCAACCTGTTAAAAGATTTTGGGACAAATATAAGCAAAAGTGTATTTTTGGAGTGGAGATGGAAAAACACCACAGTGTTTTCAAGTTTCACTTCTGTTCACAGGAATCAATTAAATTCTTCGTGCTTGTTACAGTCAGATTAATAGGTTCTGGAAATTATTTTCTCTGTTCCCAGTTTGGTACTTGGCATATGTGGTTGGTTACCTAAGGCTTTGTCTGTATGGATGAATACAGACAGAACTCTATTCATACCCCATATAGTCAGGCATGAGCCCATTTTAGGCCAGAAGTCATTTAGTCACATTAGAAAAGTGCCACATTCCAGCAAAGGGGCTTTATAAGAAGACAGAGAAATTCACTAATATGGATACAATGGTTTTGGATCAGAGCTGGCTCTTATCCAGAGAGTTCAGAATGTAATCAGAGGAGGTCAGGTTCCCCCTCCCCCATTCATGTAGATGTGCTTGAAGTCATATTGAATTGTTTCTGCTCTCTGACTGTACTACTGTTTGTTTTTTTTTCACAGAACAACCAGGGTACAATAAAACTCTAGTGCAGAGGGTCAGTACACATCTTATACACTAACAGTTCCTAAATTATGGTACAATTTACTTAACTGAAAATGTGAATTAACTTTAAAAGCTTAAATAACACATAAATAGCAGTATATCCAGGGCTGTATAACTGTTATTCAATAAAACATCTATTGATTATTACCTATCAACTGGATACCATGACAATTGGATACCCATTATGTGAAAATGGAGCTATAAAACTGATGAGGATGTTGTTCCTCTCTTAAAGTTCAAAGTATATTATTAAATTGCATACTGTTACTCTTAAAAAATAAAATATGCTGTTCTACATACTGTTTATTTTACCACACTAACTGAAAGAATGAGGAAATTGGACACCATTCAGAGTGTTTGACAACAATTAGGAATGACAAATCTTAAGTCACCTCGCTGTATACTGCTTCAGTACCCTAATCTTAAAGAAGACGGCCAGCAGTTGGCTGAGTGATGCAGTAAAACACCTGCAGCACTTGGTAGAAAATCATATACTGTCCTCTAAAACGCAGCTGTCTTCTGCTAATGTAGAAATAAGGATGGGAGGGAAATGTAGTGTGTGAATTTACATGTGAACATCTCATGTAGGGAAAAAAAAAAGAAAACCCCAAACAAACATGTAGTGATAAGACAAGGTGGAATGGCTTTAAACTGAAAGAGAGTCGGTTTAGGTTAGCTACTAGGAAGAAATTTTTTAGTGTGAAGGTAGGGAGGCACTGGAACAGGCTTCCCAGAAGAACTGTGGATGCCACACCCTGGAAGTATTTAGGGTCAAGTTGGATGGAGCTCTGAGCAAGCTGTTCTAGTGAAACATATCCCTGCCCATGGCAGGAGGGTTGGAACTAGATAATCTTTAAGGTCCCTTCCAGATCAAACCAGCCTATGATTCTATGTATTAACAACGTTATCTTCAACATTTATAGTAACAAAAAATCCAAAAAACCCCAACCAAACAAAAGAATAAATCAATTACCTTCCTTTTGGGAAGAAAACAATTTGGTGTTTTGTTGCAGTTAACAGCTCAATGTCCAAATGGAGATCAGTAAAAACTGGTGTCTCCCAGTGGTCTGTATAAGGACCAGGTACAGAATGTTTATTGATGACATAGTCTGTGGAATTTAGTGCACTCTCAACAAGCTTTTGGATGACTCAAGGATGCAGCTGATTCACTTATAGGAAGGGGTGCTATTGAGGGGGATCTTCACAGGCTTGAGGAGTGGGCCTATGTGAACTTCATGAAGTTCAATGAGGCCAAGTGTTAGGTCCTGCACCTTGCTCGAGGCAATACCTAATGTCAATACAGTCTGGGGGATGACTGGTCTGAGAACAGCCCTGGACTTGACAATACTGTTGGATGAAAACTTAAGGCGGCAATGGGCACCTGCGGCGTAGAAAACCGATATATCCTGGGCTGTATAAACTCATGCATGCCCAGCATGAGATTGAGGGAAGCTATTTCCCCCTCTACTCTGCTCTAGTGAGACCCCAGCTGGAGTACTGTGTTCAGTGATGGGGATCTCAGTACATGGAAGACATGGACCGGTTAAAGCATGTGCAGAGGAAGGTTACAAAGATGATCAGTGGGCTGGGACACCTCTCCAAAGAAGGAAGGCTGCAAAAGGCAGGGTCGTTCAGCCTGGAGAAGAGAAGGGTCTGGGGAGACCTTGTGCGGTCTTTCAGTACTTAGAGGGATGGGGCTTATAAGCAAGACTGAGGGACTTTTTACCAGGGTCTGTAGTGACAGGACAAGGGAACTAGTTCTTTTTAAAGTGAAAGAGGGTAGATTTAGATTGGACATAAGGAATAAACTTTTTATGACAAAGGTGGTAAGACACTGGAACAGGTTTCCCAGAGAAGTTGTGGAGGCCACATCCATGGAACTGTTCAAGGCCAGGCTGGATGGGGCTTTGAACAACCTATTCTGGTGTATGGGTATCCCTGCCCATGGCAGAGTGGTTAAAACTTGATGATCTTTAACAGGGCCTTCCAAAAGAAACCATTCTATGATTCTAAGAATTAGCAGAAGAAAGAAAAAGGACCAGATAAAACTAACATATCATAAAATAGATGCAAAACATAATAGAAAAGGTAATTGGAAGATTGGAGGATCACTTGCAGAACAGAAGGATTTATTAAAGCAGAATTCTGCAGGGTCCTGTTTGGGCTCTGGTTCTATTCATATTTTTAATAACATGGATACCACTACTCTAAAGATTACATGCAATAATTCCAAGATGGTGAACGATGAGAATTCAGTATTTTCTTGGGATGAATAAGAGCAAGTACAGTGTTATTTAAGCAACAACTACACAGACATTGGAGGTACAACTTAATAGGCAGTAGTACTTAGGAGGAAGTCTGGAGGTCTTTGGATTCTTAACTAAACCAGACTCAGCAATACCCAATAGTTCTCAGAAAGCTAAATGTTATACTTGTCATCTGTGTCATCTGTGAGACATGAGGAGTAATCTGTTTGAACTAACAGCTGGTTTAAGCTCTGCATCTTGCTTTGAGAATTGCTCTCACAGACGGTGGTTCACTTGGAGGCAATCCAGTAGAGAAAAGCAGGAATTATAAAGCTATAGTTGAAGAAATTGGAGATAATTAGCCCAGAAAATGGAAGAGTTATGGATGGAAGGATTTATTAAACACAATTTTTCAAGGTTATGTCTAGGGTGATCACAGTCTTCAGTTTCATAAAACATATCTACCAAGAAGAAGGAAATTTTTTTTTTCTTTGTATTCACAATAATTAATAGAAGAACTGGTTAATAAGAAAAATCTTTTAGAAATCAAAACTAAAACTTTTATTAAGGACAGCTAGTAAAACAGCTTGTTTGTGATGGCTGACAAATTTGAGTTCCTGGCAGTGTCTAAAAATGGGATAGATGTACATCTCCCAGGAACAGTTCAGATCAAGTTCAGAATTTTTGGGGGGGAAAGGAGGAAAAATACAGTGACTTTCCAAGGTCCTCCCAAGCTCTTTTGTACAGTTCAGTTGAAACTAACTCAATAAAGTAGTGAAAGCACTTCAGGTTTTGCAATATGAAGCACTAAATCTCAGGTGCAGAAGATACTTTATCTTTTGTAGAAACAGAAACAACTGTTTCTCCTAGTATATAGTCCCTTCAAAGTTAGCTTAAAGTGTATTGCCCTGTAGTGCAGTCAGACCTCAACAATATATAAGGATAGCTGGTACATCAGAACTGCAAACATGACCATTTGAAGGAAATCAGTACAGACTGTTCTGATATGCCATGAACATCTCTCTCCCTCAACATCTATGAAATACAAGTATAAAGTAGGATGGTGGGATAAAATAATATGCCTGGGTACACTGTTTGGAAACCAACCAACAAATAAAACCCGGAATTCATAATACAAGCATTGTAATACACCTACTATTTTCTACCCTTACTCTGTAGTCTATATACTACATCTAAGAGATTGGCAGTCAAGATCTCCGAGATTGAACTTAGATTTAATTGAATTGATTGAATCAGTTTGAACTGATTAGTTCAAACAACTTTCTGAGAAATTTCACTCAATATAATACAATCATAATCTGAATTCAGAGCACTGTGCAGATGAGGAACAAATCCAAAATAAAAACATTTTAGATTTTTTTCCCCAGTTTGTCCATGAGGCCAAGGCAGACTTAAAGATCCCCAGATTTTCCAGAAAAGACAGACAATACTGAATTTGCCATTTGATTGTAGTACTCCTGGGCGATAGGAGAGATCACATTCACATCCCTAAATTACTAATATTTTTTACCATAAGTAAGTTGCCCAATTATTGGACTGCAGAGTTATTGTCTTTCCCCGGCAAGTAAACTGTTTAAAAAAGAAAATACTTCTAACGACAAAAATGCAAGGAACTTAGCAGAAATCTAGAGCCTTTTAGAGACAGACAAGCATTATTCTGTGTAGAATGACCAGGGCAGATACATAGGGGCAAGAGTTGAGATAGCAATGATGCTTTTACTGGTACTCTAAGTTTAAAGAACTGGGATACTGAGGAAAGTAAGGCATAGTGCAATTTACTCCTACCACACTCAACATTAAGCTGAAGACTTTCTTCTACTACTGTTTATTTAACAGAGTCAGATAGATGGAATGACAGCTACAAAAATTCATGTGTCAGGATTTTCAAAGACAAGCCGTACAAACACAAAAATGAAGATTTAGATTGTGAAAAGAAAATATACTTGTATTCCACACAGATACTGCAATTCACACATTCTTACACTTGGGTTTTAAAAGATTTGGTCGAAATGATGTGACTATTTTTTGAACAGTTTTTAAATTCTTTCAAGTAAGGAACAGAAAAAATTACCTGTTAAGCAATCACTGAAGGGCAAAGACTCAAATCAAAGATTAAAATATAGCAATAATACAATATTTAGAAAAGAATACATTTAACATGATCCTGATTGGATCACAAGTTCAGTTTGAGAAGGGAGGGGTAAACTTTTCTGTTAACTCACTCATTAAAAAGCATTACCTGTGTTGTGCTAATAAATGTTATCTGTAAGAAGTTAAATTACTTTACTGGCACGTTAGTGTATCAAATCTCACTATCACTGTCTTCTGGGAAGAAAGTAACAAGCAGTTTATATTAGGATTGGGATTTATTTTAAAAAGGGCTATAAAATACTTCTGGAGGTTGCAAAACCTTTCAGGGAAAAAAAAAAGAGATTCATAAATTGTCAAGAAGATTATCATCAATCATTTATGAATCAATCAAATGATGGCATAAAATACTTGTTTAGCAACAGATTTGATAAAAACTCTCTCCAGAAATAAAATATGCTAGCAGACTTAAGATTATGTAAACTTACAGCTTGTGTGCTATTCTGATGATTAATTTTATTTACTGTGGTTTTACTATGTGCTCTTGATTAAAAGGGTTAAGAAATCCATCTATATTCTTCTGTATAAAACCTAATTTCTGGTCTGTTTCAAAGCCTGCTTCTCTTGAACAGATTATCATGAAGAGTAGCACAGATTGCAATTGGACCTTTTATAGAACATTTACATTCTAGATGCTTAAATTATTGTTAAAAATTAATAAATCTACTGATGTTTTTAGATGAAATATAGCTATATATATAGGATATTTGACCTTAAGCCTTGAGCATATTAAGGCACAAAAGCCTTTTCCTCAATTGGTTTTATGAATCTGATGGAATCTAAAGTGAAAGGAAGGATTTTACTGCAGATAAATCATTGAAGAAATGTAAATGATACTTTTAACCACAAGAGCCTAAGGTAGGACTTTATCCAAGAAGACACTGACAATGCAGAAGTGGAATTCTACTTATGAACAACTACAAAGATAATGAGGGAAAAAACCCAGTTCTTATTTAATACTATCTAAGTCTGGAAAGAACAGATTTATTGTTTCTTCTCAAACAAAATGTTGGAATTCTTTTTTTCTTCCTTTACATATACTTCTGTTTTGTATTAACATTCATGGATTTTTTTTCCAAGTCTTTCTTGTAATCAAAGAATAAACAAAGAAAAACCAATGCAAGGTAACTTGTCTTGTGCAAACCAAAAATATACACAAAATGCTGTTTCAATGTTTCTCTGCTAGTCTAATGAGCAACGTATGTAAATGAGGTACTCAATATAAACTTCTCTTTGGAAAGAATTTTTCAATGACATCTGCTAAAAAGATGAGATCTGGCATTTGTCTGTAGCAAAGACTTCAGAAAGATATATTTTCTCTTAAATTAAGAAATTTCGATATGGTTTTTCTGTACAGAACACAACATACTGGAAAAAAAAAAGGAAAAAAAAGAAATTTTCTTGACATTTTGCAAACTCTAACACATTCCTCCAGGCACAAAGTTTATTTTTATGTCTCCCCAGCAAACTACTGTGCAAAAGATTCCAGGTTTGTTTCTTTTCTTTTCTATTTTTTTTTTAAATAACAAAAAACCAAACCAGTATTGTTTGTTTATTCCCTGCATATGAGAAAAGTTGAAAAATATGCAGGTCTTTTGAAAGATGTACTGCAAAAATAACAGAAAAGTTAAAATTTTCTATAGAAAGCAGCTTCCTGTGTTCTTACAATATCAAAGTGTTTCCAGGCATCATGTTTCCATCTTTTATATCCCTTTCATTTCAGAGGCCATTGTGTCCTTATAAATGGCATTTCATATTCGCTTGGGGGAAAAAATAAGTATACTTTTTAAAGGCAGATTTTTGCGAACGAACACATGACCTTAATCTGTTGTAATGTGTTTTCTAATAAAGATTTTTACTTTCTTCAAGTAAAGAAGAACGCCTTTACGCCTTACTACGCATTTGTTCAGAGGGGCATAGGAAATACCATGTTGGATCCGAAAAGAGATCTAGTATTCTCTACTAGAAGTGTCTTGACAAGGAATTAAATGTGTTACAGATTTGAACTTTCTAGATACTAAGAAAGCAAGCCTTCTAGAGTTCAATACAAGTCAACTGACATATGTCAGAATCTTAAGTTTTCTTCAGCATTGAGTTTTGGAACATATAAGAATATACCTGCTAAAGACACTTTTAATCTAAGACAAATCTTACGACAGCAGAAGCAATCCAAAGCAGACAAGTCTTTTCCAAACATCTAAAAAGTAATTATCCTATGCCATAAGAAAGGAATTAAACTTCTCTCTTGTATAACTGGGGATGTTCTTTTTTATTCCTATAGCTGTCTAATCCTTTTTACCAGGATCTTGGTCTCAGTGAATTAATTATTTGCTTTAGTATGACATGCTTGGTGTATTTAGCCCTAAGACAATTTAGGGGTGACATAGGAAATCATTGCAGGCTTTCCCCAGAGTATATTCTTCTCTAGTCTTCCAGGAATCAATCCTGCAATGAGAAATTGAAGAGACAAACAAGAAAAAGTGCTGGAGGCTGACTGAAAGACTGCCTTTACCTTAATAGCAGAGAAGAAACTCCTGCAAAAATATCCTGGATTTCGGAATATCCTGTGACCCCTTAAGAAACCCTCCAGGGCAAAGTAAGCTGCTTTTCAAATGAGAAAACAGTGATCTGTGGAAAGGCTAGATTTGTTTTGGAGGTCCAAAACGTTTTCCGGAGGTATTTAGGATAGAATTCACCTTACAACAGAGACTCAGGAAAAATGTTTATGCACCAGTTAGATTCCATTTCAGGCTTGCTGTAAGCACTGAAACATATAGTTCTTGAGCTGTTTTTCTATTCTGAAGTAAGTAACAGTTTAATACTCATAAAACTCTATGAACAGGAAGTCTCACCCCAGGGCAATGGTGATGGTTGGTCCAATTTGCTATCCCATGAGGTATTAAGCCTTCCTACCCACACTTTGGTTTGTGCCACTCATGCCCACTGGTCCTTCTATCATTCATGCTTCATCCATATCTGTCATTAAGATGTCATTACCTGCATCCTGGGCTGCATCAAAAGAGGAGTGACTAGCAGGTCGAGGGAGGTGATTCTACCCCTCTCCCCCACTCTTACGAGACCTCATCTATGTCCAACTCTGGGATCCTCAACATAGGAAAGACATGGACTTGTTGAAGCGGGTCCAGAGGAGGGTCACAAAGATGACCAGAGGGCTGGAGCACCTCTCCTACAAAGACAGGCTGAGAGAGCTGGGGTTGTTCTGCCTTGATAAGAGAAGGCTCCATGAAGATCTCATTGTGGTTTTCCAGTGCTTAAAAGGGGCTTATGAAAGAGAGGGAAAGCAACTTTTTATACTGGCAGATAGCAAAAGAAAAAGTAGAAATGGTTTTAAACTACAAGAGGAGAGATTTAGATTAGATGTTAAGAAGAAATTCTTTACTCAGAGTGTAGTTAAGCACTGGAACAGGTTGCCCAGAGAAGCTGTGGATGCCACATCCCCGGAAAGTGTTCAAGGCCAGGTTGGATGGACCTTTGAGCAATGTTGTCTAGTGGAAGGTGTCCCTGCCCATGGTGGGAGGGTTGAAACTAGATGATCTATGATCTTCAAAGTCCCTTCCAACCCCAGCCATTCTATGATTCGATGATGAAAAATAAAATTTAAAAAAAAAAAAAGTAGGAGTTACATTAGCCCATTTTGCCTAAAAATTTCCTTTCTTTTATTAACATATGAGCTCACACAAACTCTTTAATATCAGATCATAGTGGTTTGAATGGGAAATATAATATACATATATGAAATATATAATATACATAATATATATTGTAGAATTATGATATATAATCAGATTGATTGTAAGATATTTTGTGAGTAAAAAGGTGTAGCAATAATGCCGAGGATTAGGATAAATAGAAAAGTGTTGCATGAAATTTTACCATATATTATATTATTCTATGATTCTATAAAAATTAAAGACTTGCAAATGTTTATCCAGCTGACAAACAATACTTTATGTTGAAATCCACCTTTTCAGTCTTTGCTTATGTAGGGACCTTTTGTTTTGAGTTCCAAATCACTCTCTGACATTACTTCCTCTCTGTAATCCCCTCCAAGTATCATTCACTATCATTACTTTCACCATTTCCCCTTCCCATTTTATTTCAATAAATATTTTGATGCCAGAGCACTAGTTGGTTTACAGTATTCTATTATCATATGTCCTCCTCATGTTTCTAACTGATATAAGCCTTCTTTCTTTTCATCCAGTCCCCCCTAGTATTTGCATGAACTCCTAATTTATTGCTAAACACCAAGTTTCATCAATTACATTATTTTCTTTAAATCACTACTGAAGATATAAAAATCCAAATAGGAATTTCTGCAGATGTCAGTACCCCATTGCTATCAATTTATACTGTTTGTGCAGCCCACAGTGCACTTTAAATGTGTTTAAACCTAAACCAATCTTAAGTTTTATAGAAATATGAGTAATATAGTAATATCCGTATCTTCTCATTTACTGCTTTCATTTACCCATTTTCTAATTCCTCCCAAAAAGCTGGGTAACATTTATAGTATTAGAATAGATTTAATACAGAAATTCATGGTAATTATTAACATTTTGTTACTTTCACATAGTGACACCCTTTCAGATTACTTTCACAGTTTTACTAGTCTAGAAATTGAATTCTTAGAACACTGAAGTTAGCTGTTTTCTTGTTAATTTTTTTTAAAAAGTGATTATACAATCCTGTGTTATTTATTTACTTTAATAGTCTATAATACACATTCCCTATACTGCTCTATTCCTGCATATTTGGATTTCTCACAGATGATCTTATTTATTGTTTGTCAAGTTCTTACATTTTTATTGTTCTGGAATCACCTCTAATTTTTTATTCCTAAAAAGAAGCTTTTTAACTCAGATATTTTAAGTAAGATTATTATCATCCCCTTCAGTCTTTTTGGTATTTGTTTTTTCCCTATGATGTTGTAAAAAAATCCTTATTATCTTAACCCCTTTGGCTAGCATTAATCCATTTCTCTTTTTATACTGCCTTATCTTTGCCCTACAAGCCTTAACTTTGAATATTCTTGTCTGGCTGCCTCTTCTCTTTTCCCTTTCCAGAATACTATTCAATAGTGATTCCTTATCTTGTCTTTCAGTGCCAGAAGCTACCAACAGCATGGTACAGCTGTGACATATCACAAGCAAAAGGGAAGGCATGCAAACATGCCTTGCTTTGTGTGAGTGATGCAAAATACCATAAGAAACTAATAATTTTTTTATTTTTTTTTTTAATGCAGCCTCTTGGCGACACTGATTTTTTTCAAACACCAAATTTTTTCAAAAATCTGGAGATTAAGGATGACTCAGCCATAATTCTTTTTGGAAAATTTTCTCCAAAATTTTTTATTAGTTATTTTTCAGATTAAATATTTTGGCCATTCTGCACACTGTCATTGTGATTTAGGTCATTTTTCTACTCATCAGAATACTACAACCTGAAGCATGATAACTAAATAAAAAACCATGGACCATTACAGTGACTGACACAAATAACAAAATTCATTGACAACACTCTGATTAGGGGCCTAATTATCTGCTGAATACTGACATATGTACGAAGTATTAGGGATCAAAACCAACCTCACTATGAACTAAAGAGAAGACTGAAATAAAATATGCAACTCTATTAGTTTTACCCTGAGAAAAGGATTGGACTACATGGCCTTCAGAACCTTTCAACCCAAAATTTATCTATGAATCTATTTCACACAATTTCAAAAGCATTTTGGAATCTACTCACAAAAATAGATCTAAAAGTGAAATGCTAGCCTTAAGGCACCATCCTTAAGATCTCTTGACTTTACTATTCCATCTGGTTACATGAAGACAATGAACTACTCTCAAACATGAGAGAACCTCAAAACCTGAATATGCATTCATATATTAAAAAATACCTCAGTCATAACGTGGAAAATTTCAGCTCTTGGATTCTAGGAGTGCTCAATATCTGAATCCTGCACACCACATACATCAGGGAAAGGTTAAAACATAACCAGTATATGGACTCTTAACCTAAGTGATCTTCCAGGGATTGCCATCAGTTCTAAATGCCCACTTGCAATAAAAAAGTAATCCAGCTAACTATTCTCAACCACTAACTTTACAACTATGTTATATCCTTTACAGAGCAGAATCTAAAAAATAAAAAAAAAAAAGTAAAGCTCATATGTTACCGAACCTTTTTTTTTTCTAAATGGAGAAATAGAACTGCTGCAAAGAACACCAGCAGTTTGTTAATTTATATTATTACTGCTGTAATGTTTGAGGGAAGCCTCAGAAACTATGATTCTCTTGTTCTCATAAACTTCTCAAACCTCCTGGTGGAGGCATAAATTGCTTTTTGATAGCTTTATATATCAACAATTTCTCAGAAAATATAGAAAATAATCTAATTCACAAATAAAAGAATAAGAAAGATACCAAATTTAGCAAAAAATAAATTCAGGTTACTGTCATTAGGAAATCTCTTTAAACATTTTAACTGCATATTTCCCAGTGAGATGGCATTGATTTCTTCCCAGGTTACCATGGATTTGTATATTAATGGAATACATAATTGTTAGAACTATACAACTGAGTTCTGCGTTGTTGTGCTTATCATGTGACTAATGAGTGCTGTACACAAAAATGAAATTTCTTGGAAAACAGAAATGTGTGCTCAAAGGTCATAGGGGACACCTGTGTGGGCACAGATATTTGTGTATGATATCTGGCCAGAGTTCAAAATTCATGCTACTAAATGTTCACCTGGGAGAACGAGCAAAACTTCAGCTGTGACAAATGTGCCAGAGATAGGGGGACTAAAAAAGTGAGGGGTAATTCAGAGCATTTTCTTGAATAAAAAACAAACAGCTATTCAGTAATAAAAATGAAGATTAACTGAATAAAGACAGCTCAGAGATCAAGAGTGCTCCCAGCACCATTGCCAGTCAAAAGCACATAGATCTAACATTGCCCTGAAAAGGTCATCAGTCCATCTGTTTCTTTGGCAGAGGTGACAACCAGCCTACATGGATTACTCTCTCCTAACAGTATTTAACATTCCATAATCCTCAAACCAAACAGAGACAATCTCATAGAAATCCAGGGGAAAATCTAAGGCATTTCTATGTTATTGCAGACACAATGGACTTGAAGGAACACAGTTATTATTCTGTAATAAAAAAGCCCTGATTTCAACAGTTTCTGAACATCTAGATCCTCCAAAATTAATAGTAAATGATAACTCTATGTAGAAAGATATTTCTATTTCTCTGAGCTTATAGTGTGGAAAAAAAATGCAAAACTTACATTTAAGTATTTGTTTTAATAATTTCATTTGTTGGACATTTGTACTCACATGTATTTCAATGTTGTTTATAATCGTGATTTCAGAGACTTCTTATGTCATTTAGATTAAGGTATTGTCAGATTTGAGTATACTGCAGTGCATTTACACAGGACAGATCTATTAAAAATGTAGTAATTATTTGGGACAATGAAACCACTGCAGTAAGAAAAATAAGATCTTGATTAAATAACACCTGTATCTTTGTCTTTCTTACACTAATGAGTAACTGTGTTTTTGTATCAACAGCAAAACTAATGCTTGCCATAAATAAAATCTAGAAATTCACTGTAATTTTATTTTTAAGAGTGCAAGTGGCTTGCTCTAGTAGTTCTTGTGCTTAAACTGGCAAGAACCCTAAACCAGAGAACAGGAAAGATTCTCTGGCAATCTTTCTTACCTTCAATTCTACCAACATCAGTGGAAATTAAATATTAAAGTAAGCAAAGCTTGACATGCAACATCATTAAAATCTTTACGATTACTGCAATTGGATTAATTCACAATATTTGTACATGGTCTAGATACCTATTTTGGTATCTAAAAGAGGACTAAGCAGAACTGAAAGCTTCATTTCAAGCAAATGGTGCAGATGACCTGAAATTAGCTCCTGAAGAGCCTATGCAGAGACGTGTTCCTGATGGGCCTAAATAAAGGCTTTCAGGACTGCATGCTCTACTTTGTTCCTTCTTTGAGCTTGGTCAGGGACCTAGGTGAACAAGTAAATCTGCTGTGTGCCAGAAGAAGGCATCTGACCTGCTGATGACCAAATCTCCACATGCTCTTGGGCAATGCTATATATCTGAGAGAGTACTGAGCTGACCTCGAAGACTTTTACTCTTATTCAAAAGTACTGGCTACAGAAAAAGATGGGAGTACACCTTTCACATACAAACACGCTAAAGGAGAAGGAAACACGAGTCTGCAGTTATACTTAGCCTGAGGAAACTGAAGCCCTTATTTGCTCTTTCCTGGGATTCTACTCTCACTAGATTTGTGGGGTCGGCAGAAGTAACTCAGAGGAAACTGCATAAGGTACTGACAGTTGAAGTGATTCCTGATTGAGGGAAGAGTAGGTTCTGGGCCATCTACACACTGAACTCACATCCTATCTGCCCACTGCATTTCGGTTGCCCACCAACACTCTACCATCAGAGCAGTAATGGGACTTGCAGAAATGAAGGAGGTGTGGGCTGGAAGGCATACCCTGCCTTTTGTGACTGAAACCTCTTTTGTGCATAAAACCAACATAGAAAACCAGTGGAAGCAGATGGCATAGGGCAATAGGAGAAAAGAAACAGATTTGCAAAGTTTATAACAGAGAAATCATGTACAAAATAGACCATAAAACTGGCAATACTGGACTCTTCAGCAACCTTCGGCTTCAACTGATTGTGTGACTGGAGTGATTAGGAAACAAAACAAGGGGATTAAATATAGGGATTCTACTTCTTTGTCCAAGCCTGCGCATTTCTTGAATCAGCTGAAATAAAGACTGTTTTTACTTTTGTTTTCTGGTTGTTTTGTTGGTTTTTTTTCACTTGTAATTTCTACAAAGTTTCTGTGCTTGTTTACTTCACCTGTAAGATATGATAAACTGTAAACTTAGAGTACTAATAAGACTGGAGCTCTGTGAAAGTGCAAGCTTCTGGGAAATCTGAGGGAGTAATGAAAGAGTAATGTAAAGAGTTAACAACCTAGACACAAGAAAAAGCATAGGAAGACCAAAGGGGAAAAAAAGTGAAAAACATGCTTAGAGCCAGTATAATTTCAAGGGAAGCTTAAGTATGCATAAACCTCATGTTATGAGCTGTGAACCAAGAAGCCTGCTCAGTATTTAGCTGTGAGCTCTACTGGGGCAATGTGACAATTTCTAACAGAGAACTACAAGTTACAAATACCAAATATGCTGAAATGGACTTCGTGGCCTGAGGGTCTGTCTTATGAGAGGAACAGTGTGTGATCACCCTGCAAGTTAGCATGCACGTAATGTATTCTCTGATCAACACAGCACTTTGTGTCTTCGCCAGCACATCACTGCTACCATGAGCAATGTGTGTCTGCCAAAGGAACAGAGAAGAATACCAGGGGTCTTTTTAACTGCATGCCAAAATGATCCCTGTCCTGAAATGGCAGAATTCCTGACTATCACAGTACCAGAGACTATCTTGGTGTCATGTCGCAATAGTGTCTTTCAATAAAAGAGATTCAGCATCTCCAGTACTTTTTCCTCAGGAAATCTCCAGTGTACCCTACATCTGTTCTCCATTGTTTCATTTCCTTATGTATTTTGAATTAATCCATGTAAAAGACACAAATGCTTTCTACATTTTCATCTTTTCAGTTAATTTGAAATGTAATTTTCTCCTTGTCCACACAGACTTCTTTTCAGAATACCACAAGATTCTCCTTCATTTGCCAAAAAAAAGATCACCTTTAATTAACAGTATTCACCCTCAAAATGTACAAAGACTGTAAGTATCATAGAATCAGCTGGGTTGGAAGAGACCTCTGAGATCATCAAGTCCAACCCCTGATCCAACACCACTGTGATTACTAGATCGTGGCACTAAGTGCCACATCCATTCTCATCTTAAAAACCTCCAGGGATGGTGAATCCAACACCTCTCATGGCAGGCCATTCCAATGCCTGATTACTCTCTCTGTAAAGAATTTCTTCCTAATACCCAACTGAAACCTCCTCTGGCAGAGCTTAAGCCTATGCCCTCTTGTCCTATTGCTGGTTGCCTGGGAGAAGAGACCAACCCCCACCTGGCTACAATCTCCTTTTAGGTAGTTGTAGAGAGTGATGAGGTCCCCCCTGAGCCTCCTCTTCTCCAGACTAAACAACCCCAGCTCCCTCAGCCTCTCCTCATAGCACTTGTGCTCAAGGCCCTTCACCAGCCCCATTGCTCTTCTCTGGACCCACTCCAGCACCTCAATATCTTTCCTGAGCTGAGGGTCCCAGAACTGAACACAATACTCAAGGTGTGGCCTCACCAGCGCTGAGTACAGGGGAAGGATCACTTCCCTGCTAGCCACACTATTCCTGATGCAGGCCAGGATGCTATAGTCATGAAATATAAGCTTGGGACTTGTAATAACAACGGAGTTGTGAGGAAAGACTTTCAAATCCTTGGTTGGTATTAGACTTGTAGCTAAGACCCATGTTAATAGGGCAATTCACAACATACTTGTATTTTTTGAGATATGTTTTAGCCAGAATAGTAGCAACCAGGTTATTGAAAATATCCAAATTGATTTTAATACAAAATGATTTTCTACAATTTTCTGTGTCCAACTATTTGAAATGAAATACTGTGGTTGAAGTATACACGCAATGAAAAACAGATCTTAGAAATATAAAAAATCCTTTGACATTATGCCACAGCATTATTGCAAGATATTCAGTTAGAATTTTTAAAAATTGCACTTACTAACCTCTGAAATCTAGTAATTACTAGACCATGTTTCAGTAAATCACCAAGACATCCTGCGTGATTGTTTTTGCAGCTTTCACCTCATGCTATCTACGTAAATTCTAAATGTTGTTAAGATTATCTTTTTGTTGTGTTTTTTGATAACTTCTACTGTGTAACCTCACATCCTTTAGAGCCACATATTCTTTCACAGCTCATATTACAGTAAATACTCTCTTGCAATACTTCATAATTTAATGCCTTCTCCTTCTTAGGAAAAACTCTCTGACAGTGGTTGTCATCTCAAATGACTGTCAACTTTGTGTTCAGACACATATTTTAGAGATAAATACAAACTTACACAAAAACAAGAATTAAAAAGCATCTATTTTACAGTGGTTGTGTCAGTCATAGCCACACATCAGCCAACTGCTCCTAAAGAGATTCCTGTTTTTATCCAGATGTGTCTAGTGTGATACCATTTCTCAAATATAAATCAATAATGTGACACTACTTTTTTTCGTCTAATGAAAAGAGATGCATGCTTTAGGATGCTAAGATTTTGCAATAAATTCCATGTCAGTTTCTGGACACATTCAACAGAAATGGGAGGAAAAACAGTACAATGACAATAACCATGGCCATTCTTCATGATTCTAAATGTACTTTAGTGCAGCTCCATATTGCAATAAATACAGCACTGCCATTGCCACTAAAAAGCCTCAGGACACGTCAAGTATTTTCTGAACTTATTCTGTTCTTCCGGAAGCTTTATTTAGCTTGTTTAATGACCAGCTAGCTACTGCCTGATTTGTTAACTTTTGCTTCTTTGTAGAACCATATTACTTTTATAGATGGTTGCAATGAACAATTATTCTGTACAGAATGACATACTTATTACCCCAGCATAATGATGCAATGCAGAAGAGCAGAGTCCTGGCAAAGAGACAATTGTTTGAGAGCAGAAGTGTCCAAGCAGGGAGACAGTGGGTGCAGTGCAGGGGAGCACAGGCCTAGAAGAGCCAGTGAAAGGCAAAGGACAGCCCTGGGGATCCCAGAGCTAACAAAGGAACAGTTGATGAACAGCTAAAGCAGTACAGACCTGGGAACTGGACAAAACTGGGTTCTAGGATAACAATAATAAAGCATATTTATCCAACTTACGTGAGACAGTTCATATATAGTAAAATAATTGATTTTATTAATATTTATTAATAATGATATGTTTGATTGCAATTTATTATTGTTGTTGGGATTAATTTTTTAATAAAATTTAGAGAGATTATTGTTAATAACAAAATAATGGTTTCCTGTTCTAATATTGATTAGATATATTTCAGGAACCCACATCTTCAATTGAGGGTATTTACCAGCAAACCTACTTTTAATTAAATCCTATTTACATAAGTAATGCTGTTGATTCAATGAGAATATTTATGTACAAATGAACACAAAAGCAGGAACTTATTTGTGTCTGAAAAATATTTAGATGCTACATCCTGGCATGCTTGGATACCCCATCATGTCTTATTTATTCTAGAAATTCAGTTATTGTAAAGTTACTGTACATGTTATCAGGCTAAAACCTATTTTTTGCAACACTTGAGATTTCACATGGACAAAAATCCATTATCCAAAAGCTTAAAAACATGGAATAGGAGATAAATATAAGAGTTCTTCACTCTTTTCATCTATTTCATCTGCAAAGCAACCAATAAAATCACACTCACTTCAACAACCAGAAAATACCTGGGAAGAACAGATTTGATTTTCATCAGATCTACGAGGGAAAAAAACCCAAACTTTCAGGTTTAGCAGTGATGGCATAATCTATATACTCTAAGTACCTGTATAATACTGATTGCCAAGCAAAACTTTGACATACTTATCTTCATATCACCAGAAGGCAAGGCAGCATTATTATAAAAACACCGCAGGGAAAGGAACTGATGCACAGAAGCATCAAAAATCATTTACAAAAGATATCAAATAAATTTACGTGCCTCATCATCACTTTCAAGACCCACATTCCAAATGGGGACCTCCAGAATGTTCATCCCAGGGCAGCCCACACCTGCTGGTATTTAAGGGCCATAAGCAACATGTGCAAGGTGCACACAAGCATCTGGGTACTGCCTTACAGTGGTAAATAGCAAACTCCTGAGTGGAGTGAATCTAAAAGGTGGTCTTTGACCATCCTAGTTCAACCAAGATTTGCACAAGACACAACCAGAGATGGCATCCTGCTTTTATTATCGTCAGTGTAAACAAAGAAATAAAGTAAATAAATTTTATTTTCTTCCTGTAAACAACTACAGCACTTGGAGCAATCTGGACCCGGTGGCTCTCCTCAGAAGGTTCTGTCTGGTCCAGGAACAGGAACATTCTTGATTTTTCCCAGATCTGAAGCTGCCCCAATTTTTGTGAATAAATTAAAAATTCAGTGGACTAAAGATAACGAATAAGTAAGAATTTGAACATTCATTTATGAGAGAGCAAACCACTGGTTCCAGGGCTGGCTTCAATTATTTTTAAGTACATTTAAGTATACTAAATTCTCCCAGGACAATAACTACCAAACTTTTGTTCTGATTGTAATTCTGCTTCAAGAGGTATAAGCCATATCTATTGCATTTATGAATCCAAATAACATAATCCACTAAAGCCCCATGGCCCTATACATAGCTCCTACAGGTTTACTGGGTGTTGGGACTGGCTAATATCCCAGCCTTGGCACCTTCCTCCCTTCCAAGGAGAGTGAAACTTCGCAATACTCTCTGTATTATTAGCGACTTCCTAGACATTTGGTGCAGACGGACCAGCTGGACAAGGCTCTGTACTCACATTACACCTGCAGTGCTGAACATTTTTCCTGCTCTCCTTTGTCAGCGTGAAGCACATCTATCAACCTTCAAACATACCAGTATGGAGCATCTGTATGTTTGCCAATCACTGCAGATATCGGTCAATACCACAGAACAAACAAAACACTTCCAAGGATAAAAACACAGTTTGCTACAGTTCAAGCTGAAGTGCCCAGCTTTGCAGACAATTGAAATCTTCTAAGCATACAGTACAGAAGACTATGTTCATAGGATAGAGGTATGTTCATAGGAGAGAATATGTTCATACGATAGGATAGAGAAGCAAACACTATAAGAAAAAGTTAAGCATTTAGGATTCAAAGAAATATTCCACATGAAACCTTCTGAGTTAAGATTTTCCAAAACCTTTTGGGAAAAAGTGTTCTTGCACAAAGCATGTGCAATATTATTTCTCATAACGAATAAAGAGCATGAATTAGATTCCCTGATTTTCTAATCTGTAATGTAAGCCCTTTCTAGTTGCACTACAGGAATGAGCTACAATGGCTTTACAGACCCAATCCCCAAGCACTCTGTGCACACTTTCACAATGATCTGTACCACTCTTTGATGGTTAGCAGGATGCCCTGGATAAACATGTATTTTGGTCTCTATTTTGAAGGATCTTCTAGTAATACTGTAATCAAACTTGGTACAGCTGCCTAGAAACATAGTATTATGTAACTGGCTGCTAACATATCCAAAAGAGTGAGCCAAGGATAATATGGATCAATCACTTTTTGATAGATTTTTTTCATAAACAAATCCAAACTGTGCTGAGCCAGCACCACTGCTTCTCTCCAGCTCTTTCTTGTGCCACTTTTTGCTTCTGATGGAGGCTTAGCTGGGCCATGATAACACACTCACTCAATATCAAGATCACTCAACTAAAAAAACCCAAGGTGAGTAGTTTTCCTCTTGGCTGGTATACTGATGTAACTCAGCAAAGGGAAAGGAGTAAAGCCAGAGCCATCTCAGCAGCAATAGGACCTCAGATTCTTACAAGCAACTTGTGATAACGTACCTCAGTTGGTGACACTGGTTAACAAATTCCTACTCAACATAAGGTATTTCCAATGCTAGTTAGAAATGGTGAGGTTAGAAGCCCTGTTAATTTTTTTTTCTTTTTTTTTTTTTTCACAGCTAGGAGTTGGAGAATTGTTCTTTGATTCTTCATCCTCCTACCATCCTTCAGCAAAGATGTTCAATAGCATGTAACTATCAGCCATGGCTGAGAGTTTTAAACCATGCTATAAACAAACACTGGCCCTGCATACAAATAAGCTAGCAGTACACAAAGAACGGGTACCAGAGACAGCTCTCAAAACATTTTACATCTCCTGAAGAATTAAAGAGAGCAAACTGGTGAAATTGACCAGAAGTGGGTGACATGTTCTCTCCACTGTTGCCAAAAAATGCTACCAAAAAATGGATGGCATTCAAATTTTATATTTTTTTCTGTGGTTTTGCCATTTCTAGAAGATAAAAGTTGAACTTAATAACTGAAACTAGCTTGCTTCCAAATTTCAGTTGCACACATTTTCAGCGCTATCCAAAAATGAAAATACTAATTTAAGTACATCATATAGCTTGTTTCCCCTACAGATGATGAAGAAAAAACCCAAGAAACTGAAGTAAAGCACACAGAACGAGACTAACCAGCTAAAATTGAAAGAAAGACAGAAAATGGCTATAAAATTTTTATTTTTTTTTAAGTACATCTGCTTCAGTCTACCAAGTCTACCATCATCTACCAATGATGGTTTCAATAGTAAAACTATATATCTTGCTTTTGGTAGTAGAAACACATGCTATTACTGTTTCACACCTCTCCTGTGGGGTCTAATCTCATCTGCATTTAGACCAAATTATATTGATAGCATGGGCAATTTGTCTGGAGTAAGGACAATAATTTGGCCTTTGCAGAGCACAGTAACAACATTGATCTCATACACTGTTATAATTGTTTTTATTAATTCTGATGGTGGCAAGTCCATCAGAAAACTGTGTCAGTAATTTGATAAAAACTTAATGTATAACTTCCCTACAAGATTAACAAAACAGAGAATGACTTTGAAAAATTTGACTGTCTCCCTCTTGAGATTAAACTAGCATCAGAAGGGACTCAAACTCTGAAATATTAATAAATCAGTGATGCATAATTTCTAAATTTGTACTTTATATCATGTACAACTTTCTCCGTCCTAAAGAGCATTTTATATTTCTTGTTAACAGTGAATGCAAATAATGCTCAATGGAATTCTGCAGTGACCTTTGTTTTATTACAATTACTGCATATTTATAAATGAACAACTAAACTTCAATTTGAGAGCTACAACAACTTTGAGTTGGAATCCTTTGATAAAACACAACTGAATAAACTTCATAAAATTAATTCCCTAAGAAGAGAAAAAGAAAGTCTCCTCTGAAAATTCCTCTGTGCATACCCACATACAAAGCAGATTTTTTTCCATGCTTTTGTAAGTAGAAAACCAAACAAAATAGCAATATGGATAGATTTGAACAGAAGAGGATAAATTGCCTTAAAAAAGGCACAGGAGAACAGATTGAATGTAATACATCGTATAATCACTGTACTATATGAATGTATAAAATAGAAATATGTAGGTATAAACCACTGCATAATAATAATAAGTGCAGTACCTGCATTATGTCATAATATAATTTCATGTAATGTCACTGAGACTTAATAATTGAAATCTCACTCCCACTATGTAATCAGAATCACCATCAACTTCTGCTGATGGTTGTTCTGCACTGGAACACTTCCACATTTGTCAAAAGCAAAAGCAAATCAGAGGAGAAGGTCTGAAATACAGTAAACATATTGTGCACCTTATCCATCCATCCAAAGGGTAATGGAAGTATCTGAAGACAAAAGACACATTGCTGGTATGACAAGGGCAAACAATGAAGGCATGACTGATCTGAAATATCTGATGGTACAGAACTCAGGACTATCAAGCACTTGTTCACTGGGGGCAGCAGCAAGAGAGTCTGAATTCTGTTCCTAATTTGGATATTTTCTTTGACTTCATTTCTTTATAAACCTTGTCTGTTCTTTATCACTGGTTTCTATTTATGTTCTGCACTCTTTCGAGCAAAGGTCTCTAGCAGCATTTGTGCCCAGCTGGGAGGTCCCCACGATGTGTGAGTGCAATAATGTACACAATTAGAGGTTTAATTCAAGCAAAAATGACAGGTTGGGGAACTAAAATCCTGGTTTTGGTTATAACATACTATTCAACTGAAGCCATGAATGTTTTGAAGAAATAATGAGCTGATGAAAAACTTGTATTCAGGACCTATACAGGACAGTTGCGATCCCTCTGAAGGCAAACAGCAGACTGAAGCAGGCTGACCTCTCCCACAAAATAAGTAATATGCCCTCTTGTTAGTGTGAGAAGTGCTGAAAAAAATAGTGATGTAATCTGTAATACCTAAGAAATTACCATGCAGACAGAGAGAGAAACAAGTACATTTACTAATAAAGTATTTAAATGACTGGAACCAAAACCATTTATGTAGGCTTTTTGTACTGTAAAGGAAATGGTCTGAGTATTTTCCTTTTTGAAGGCATGAGAAAATTCACTTATGGATTAATTCAAATCCCATTGAATTCCATACACATACATGAAGTGCTGATTACTCTTGCACATAAACTTCTAAACTTTACATCAAAACAAGAATTTTCAAAGTTTACTGAAGTAAATCTGGTGGAAATGATCAATACAACATAAACTAAAGTATAATCACTGGTGATAATCACATATAATACCTGAAAACAAAGATACACCTTATTGATTAAAAGAGATTCTGATCATTAATGCTTTTTCTACAGTCCATCACTTCAAAAAAAGAATTTGAAATCAAATTCGCATGACTGCAATGAAACAATCCTATTATGAGTGGTTTGGAGTGACGCAAATATGTACCAAGAGTACAAATTTTTAGGGTGATCATTTCCTTTTAGCAAAATAAGTGGAAAAGGGCATTTTATGAAACACACTGGAATCCATCAGAGATTTTAAAATATTTCCTTCCACTTAGAACGAAATTCATAAACAGAACATCTTTAGCCGATTTTATGAAAGTTTCTATGATGTTTTTGGCCATGAGCATTTTAGGAGGGACAATATTTATGCAAAAAAAAATTATTTATAGTGAAATTATTTTTCTTTATGGTCTAGATTTTTCTTAAGATCAAAAGACTCGTAAGAGTGTAATAACAAACTTTTACCTGCATGGTAATGGGTTATATTAGAATATCAGTTTAAAGTGTTTAAACAATATTTTTTAAGTCATCATGAAAAATACCTTTCACTCAAAATTAAAAACTGTGTTCTTCCCTTAGTGCTCATCTTCCTTTTCTGTCCCCTTGAACTCATGAATGAAAGAGCTACTGCAAGCAGCAGGATATATAAACTGTTAAGATTCTTCCAAGTACATTACTCATTCAATATTCTGGACAACCGCTTCTATTTATTTTCCATTTTCTAAATTTTGCTTTCATCTCAAATAATCATTGCACACTAAATATTAAATATCCCTGTAGAAATGTATGGTTGTTAGACACCATTTTGTAATTTTTGTTCTTACTAGACAAATCCTGCACTGATTTAACAGTTCAAATCCTCTGATGAAGCCACGATATGACATGGTATTACTGACTACATTTCTGACTAGGGATGTCCAGCCTACTCACCCAGCTAGTGACCTCTGGGTATGCAGTGAATATTATCAATTCATCTTAAATGTGTGCAACAGGAAGTGGACAGGCATGGGAATTACATAAATGCATACATGTCATGAAAGCGCCACAAAAGTATCCGCATCCTACATCTTACTATTATTCAACAACGTGGCATAAATTACTGTTTTAAAGACACATCTATTATAGTAAATCCTCTGTTAAGATCTCCCTGTTGTTTTCAGATATGAAATCAGGAAAAATAAATAAAACGACTGCTGAATACTGAGATGATGGTACACAGTGAGATGTTAGAATTTGTTACAAAGTAGACCAGTGCTACATTTCTAGCACAATGAAAAATCCCTACTAAAACTATTTTAGACTGTCTGAACGAGATATAGAAGATTAAGCCTGGAACTCCAAATGCTGAGATTTAATGAATGTGAATATCCCTTCTCTTCTCCTGCTGGATGTAAATAAGAGGACAAAAAATTATTTTCATTGTTTTATGAGGGTCCCTGTCAGATTTGGCAATAAAACACAGGGGGAAACTGTCCACAGTTTCTGTCTAAGTAACTATCATAACTAACTACAATAATATTATGGTTTTGCAATGGCCACAATAAGAAAAGGCATTTCTGGATTCTCTTGTCCTCATTCAAAAAAATTGTATAGATTGACTACGTGCAAAGGTTTTACAGGTCCATGAGACTTGGAACTCAGCCCAGTCTTATAGGCAGAAACTTCATTACATACTTCAGTCACAGCACTGAAGATCAAGAGGACAAATTCCCCATAGCCCTTAAATTCAGGATCCCATTAGAGCATGGAGATCTATTTGCCAGTGCTTTGATCTAGGCTAAGTATCTCAAGTGTAAGGCTACAGAAATGGATCTAGATACAAGGAAACCAGATCTTAGTGAAAATATAGCGATTTTCAATACTGCTTTAATCAATGACAC
This sequence comes from Sclerurus mexicanus, assembly GCA_013396755.1. Lineage (NCBI taxonomy): Eukaryota > Metazoa > Chordata > Aves > Passeriformes > Furnariidae > Sclerurus > Sclerurus mexicanus. Next base: position 205,236 of record VWZF01005681.1, read on the forward strand.
CAAAGATAATCTGCCTACAGAAGAAATGCTAAATAAATCACATATTTCCAAACCATTTTATTAAGAAGTTACAGCTTCTTTTTTTTGACCTAGTTCCTCTTATTGTTCAACACTTCAGCACATTTAGAAACACAATCATCCATTGTATACTTGTCACATATTTTGTAAAATGCAACGCTTCTTAAAAAGGAAAAATACTGACTTTCATCCATTTTTCTAAGCCATTTATCATATTCAAAAATGTAAAAAACTTCAGAAGTTCAAAATAGAAACAGTAGGCTTTAATCTAAATGCTCTCTATTTACATAAGGGTTCTAACATGTGACTGGAAATAGATTTGGGAAAAGATTTTGCACTTCATACAGTCAAGCTTGATGAAAGCAAATCTGAAGGATGAGAGTGTTTTCATAATTCTGTAGAAAGCTGTCAGGTCTCTGCAATTCCTTTCCAAAAGTCATTGCTAGGCAATGTCAATAAGAAACCTAAAAGTAATATACGAATTCACAGAACACCAAAAACAAATCCAATCTTACCAAATCCAGAGCACTCTCTCAATGGTAAACTCCATTCCCTTTAAAACTCAACTTCAATTGGCAAAACTGTGCTTTCACTTGTCACTATGAACCCTAACAACAATTCTCTTAGATACTGGTCTACGTTATTTATACTACTTGTGCCAATAGAATTTGAACCAGATTGTCTCTGAAAACAAAATTTGTATTTCTTGCCGTAATGTTTGTTGACAAAAGTGATGAATTACATCATGTTTGTGGCAAGAACATTCTACATTTTGATCCCTCAATAAAGCCTCCAACTGAACCACAAACTTATACATACAAATACAGTGACTGATGTGCTCAATGAATGCAACTCTATCTACAGAAAACAACTACTCAACACACCTCTTCTGCAGATTTTTAGCCTTCTCAGAAAAGGGAAAAAACGCTTTAAACACTGAGTGTAAGACAAAAGCGTACTGCTGCTGAGGAGTACTGTGAGGCTTAATTTGCAAAGTGATTATAATTTCGAGTAACAATCTGATGAACAATTTCCAAGCAATCAAATAAACATTGAAATAATTTTAATAATCTTAAAATTCTCAGCAACACCAAAAAGTCACTAAATACAGTGAAAAGCAAGCAAAGCAAACCTTCCACCTACCAAGTGAAATTTCCACCCCCTCTAACAATGCCATTTCTCAAGCTCATATGCAGGAAAACACACAAATAGGGGCAAGAATTAAAATGTGCCTGAAATGGAAAGCAAAATATACTGGGAACATGTTTCTAAATTTAAGGGAATAAAAACCGAAATAAGTGTTAGCCCTAAGTTTCCTCTGCCCTTTCCACTAAGTACCCTTCTGAAACAGATGCTTTAACTGGGAGACATCTCCTTGGAATTTAGCGTACTTTGGGAAAAGATGCGAAGGCATCCCCTGTACTCTCGCTCCTTCGCCCCCAGTCACTCAAGGGAGCTGGTTCCTTAGGAGGGAAATCGGAGGCAGGGACGGGGCGCGGGTAGAGATGCGCCTTTCCCTCCCGGTGGCAGTGCCTCCCGCGGCGCCGGGGCCGCGGGGGATGCACCGCCCACCGCTCCGAGGGGTCTCGCTGGACCCTCCCGAGGCCGAGGACACGGGGCGGACCCCGCAGCGCGGCTGCGGTTCCTGTGCGCGTTCCGGTCTGCGGCGTTTGTATTTTCGAAAGGACTCCGTGGGTCCCCCGTGACTGCCATCCCTCACACGGCGGAAGCTGAGGGGGCACAAGCGGCGCCTCCTCCCACCCTGCGCGCCGGGCGGAGGAGGCGGCGGCGCCTCCGCGCAGCGCCTGGGGCTCCTGCCCGGCTCCGCCTGCTGCGGCCGGGGCTGCCTCCGCCTCCCTGGGCACTAATTAGCTCTAAACGATGTTAAATACCAGCCCTGCCGCTGCATGAGCTTCTCTGGGAGGTTTTTACGGCAGCCGAGCCTCCCCCGCCCCGTTAGGATCGTTCTGTTCCCGGGCTCGGGTGCCGGGAGAGGCGCGGAGCCGCAGGACTCCGAAAGTGTCCCTCTCCCCTCCCCCTGCCCTGCCCTTGGCCGCTGGCACCGCAGCAGCTGGATCAAATTCAGCTTTTCTTCTCCCACAGCACTGGGGCTTGGCTGCCCTTAAAGAAAATCCTCTCTTAACAACGTGTCAATGTTACATTCCTCCACAAAGCAACTTCTATTAGGGGGGCTGGGAGCTTGGCACTGCGTCGACACAGACTGAGAGCTTTGTGGCTATGCAAAAAACGAGAGGGAACATTTCCTGCATTAAAATGCAATACCCCAGGCTCGATGACTTATCCCCCCCTTCTCCCATTCCAGCATCTCTGAAGTACCCCCTCGCCCATAGGTTGCAGTCATAGCTCCCCATCCAGGTTCAACCCCTGCCTCGGAACCCCCAACGTCCTTCCCAAAATCGTCCCCCCCACCCAACTTCCCCAAAATGACGGGCTGAAAAAGGAGGTACGTAGCGGAGGGCTGCCGTGCTAACTGCTGGACCCCTGTCTTCCCACCGTTCCACAACCGCCCTCTTTTTGCAGCAGGGACACGAAGCAGCTGCTAGGACTGAAGCAGCTGCTGGGAATGACACATCAATGCTCCCCCCCCCTCTAATACTGCAATGAGATTCTGAGCCTTCGTCTCCGGGAGCCAAGGCTGCCTGGAGAACAGGTGCAGCAGCAGCCCCTGGCCCCTTCAGAGAGCTCCCAGCAGGTTAAAGCAGCATGTCCTGCCTGCACAGTAACTCACATCTCCAGGCATCTCAGGCAGAGGGTTCATCCTGAGGAATTGCACTTGCTTTTGGTTTGTTTTTAGGTTGTTGAGGTCTGGCCCAGTTGGGACCAGGTGTCTTAAACATGGTAAATCTCTTGGTCTTTTATCAGGTTGCCTGCATGCCTTTGGAAATGTTTTCCTTGCAAAGTTGAGGGATATCACAAGGACCAAGGCTTTGGGTGGCTGCACTAAAGAGGTGGTGAGAGGGAAAGAGATTGCTGGCTCACCACCTGTGGACATTACTGTAAGTGAGGCCTTAAAACAGATGGATCTTACTTGTGAGGAGTTTCAACAGTGCTCAGCAGAACTATATGCTGAAGCCTAGACCAGTTCAGAAATGAAGATGCAACCTTCCCTGCTTTGAGGGAGTGTGCCTCTTCTCCAGCCCTGTTGCCTCATTTAGAGGAGAGCCAGAGCGAAGAGCAACTCAAATGAATGTGAGTATTAAGGAGAGCCAGCAGCAGGACTCACACATTGGCGTGGCATTCCAAGAAGCACCTACCTTCTTTTGGTGGCCGTTTGGCTTCTCTGGTGAGATTGCAGACCTGGGTGGTTTGCAGCTCCTGAGTCAGGCAGCCTTCTGTCTGCTCGTTGAGGGGCAGCACCACGTTATTGAGCAACACCAGGGACTGGTCATCTATTCCCCATTCTCCCAAATGCTGAGGGCAGGTGCATTTTGTATACATGATCCCACAGGACTCAGTTCTTCCATTCTCGGATTTCAAGCAGCTCTCCAACCAAGTGCATAACACATGGCATCCAAACTGGCTTGGGCTCACCTTGTTCAACACCAAAAATTCAAAGAAAGATTTTTGGTCTTCTTCTTTTTTGTGTAATCCTGGGAAGTTGATAGGATAGACGCGACGTATCTGAATAAAATTCTTATCATACTGCAGAAATACAAAAGCATTCTTGGAATTGCAGAGCTGCATTATAGAATGGTTATTTTTTAAAAGATCCTTTATTTTTTCATGGGAAAAATGATCAAACTGATAAGCCAAGAGGGAAAAGTTGGAGCAGCTGAAGTCCTTTTTGGAAAATTTCAGGTAAATACTATATTTGGTTGGATCTGGATTTTCCAGCGTCCAAGTGCAGTTTGTGAAGTTTTTAGGAAACATTTCACTTACAGAATACGATCCATAAATGACTCCCTTCACCAACGTGGAACACCAGAAGTCTTGGGCAGCATTAAATCCAAACATAACCAGTAGATAGGTGGAAAATATATAAATCAGCAAATTACGAACAGCCTTCATCCTATGTCATTTGGCCTGCAGGAGATGAAATGAAATAAAAATGCAAGTAGAATTCTTCACGCATAGAAAACCAAACTCCTTCCAATATTCGAGCCAGCTGTTTTCAAGCTTGCAGTTAGAGCCCCTTTCAGAAAGAAGGGCAGGTAATTTTTATTTTATAACGCAAGGGCCGGGGTTGCCGCTGTGTTCACAGCGCCATCACGTGGCCACCGCGACAGACACGTCTTCAACAGGCAAATTAAAACTCAACATGTATTAGATTATTAATAGGAATGTCCTCTCCTCTCTAGGATGTAGTCATCATGGCGTGGACTAGAACTGCTCAGCTTAAGTAAAAACCTATACGCCTTACCCGAAAGACCGAGAGAAGGGAAATTTATTTATTTATTTCTTCAAAAAGTAAATAAGTAATCTGCTACAGTCATACATGTGCATATACAATATGCATATGCAGATTTTCACCGGAGTACAAGAAAGCCGGTAGCATTTGTTTTTATACATTATTTTTCTATTAAGTCTGATAAGTAACTAAAGAATTAGAGCCATTATTTAAAAATGCACAAATTGCTGTTTGTTACAGATGGAACATTATCCCCCATATACCTACATGCCTTCACCCCGGCCACCTGGTATATAGAGGTCTCTATAAAAAGAAAACTCAAGCAGCAAATACTGAGATTAATGTATTAACAAAATTATGACACCACTGAAGAAAGAAACAAAGACAGATGGATGAAACTACTGCTAGTCTGACACTACCACTTAATGCCAGCTTTTTAAGATAATACTTTCAATGTGCTTCAACCTCCATATATAAAATGGATCACAGTATTAGTATCTGCAACCAGCAGCTCTATATAGCTGGCAGTGCTACAGCAGGATCTCTGCACCTATTGGACTGAATTTGCCCTCTTATTACAAATATCTTGTACTGTCTGATTAGCTCCTGTGTTTTGCAGCCACGCGCTTGAACAATGAAAGATGTATTACATTTTCTCTGCTAGTATCTCCAAATAAAGCTGTTTTACTGCACCTGTCAACCCTCACAGCCTTCACATGCTCTGATCTCTTAACAGTGGCCTAGGTTAATACAGCAAATCTTAGTTATATTTACCTACGTAACGATATTGAAAAAATATTCAAATGTAATGTTTTCAGCATTAAGCTTTGAGAAGTTGCCTCTTTCTTACAAATGAGTAAGAAAGTACCTTCTGCTCCTTAAATGCAAGCAGAAAGCAGTGATACCAACCTAATTTCAAAACTCTCCAAATTGCAGTCACTTCCACTATTGCTCTGCACAGAGAGGCAGACATACACATAGGCACCGCTACTGAGTTTTGATATGTGTGTTTGCCTAGCTTTTCATCTCCTCACCAAACAGCATCTTCTATTTCCCATTGCGTAACACACAGCAAGTCACCAGATTAAGCTCCCTTGAAGAGATTTTCATAACTCCTAGATTATAATACAAACTCTGAATCCTGAAATGGGCAAAAAGCAGCACCAACTCTAACCCTCTTTATAGCAGAGGTTTAGGAAAAAAAAAAAAAAAGCAGAGCTGCTGCTGGGTCTATCCACACGGTCAGATTTTCTCCTTTCTGAGTATTCATCTCAATGAACATGGTCCTCCTTCTTCAAATAGGGATGGTACAGCATTTAAGGTTTTAAGAAAGAGAAACTTATTGGGAATTCTGGAAACAATTTCCCCTTTGCTGAAGCACTTTGCAGGCAATGCAGTTCTGCGCAGTGTTATTCAGGATGGTGTAGGCGTTAAAAGCCAATGTGACAATAAGTGTCTAAATTAGGAATTCCACCCATGAAAAAGGATTAATTTTATAATCTGGAAAGCAGAAAGGGATCTTATTTGCTTTTTCATTTGAAAAGGAAAAAAGCCTCTGACTTTTCCCATCCTATGTAATATCTGCACTAGAAAAATAAAGACATCTGCAGTACTAGGCTGTTTTCTATGAAGAAATGTAATCAAATAGCTCTCATTTTAGTTTTGCATTTGTTCATGCAACGCTACTGAAACACAGCATTGTCTTAATCTCTCTCTCCCTGTGTGCATTACACACACACACATACTGAGTGTGCCGGCAGCATTTCAGTTACTTTGCAATATTGCTAGATGTAGAGTGAATCTGCTCACTGAAAGGATTAGACACTCAGATTAAAAAGATTTTTCTTTCCCATGGAGGAGGGAGTTAAAGAACGGGCACAGAGGCTTAAGGTTGCCCATTTGGGTGGGGGGAAAATCCTCTTCAGCTGAAAAGAAACGGGCGTTTAGTTTGGATATTCCCTAAACTGATTTTCTAGGTGACACTGTAGTTTAGCCGAACATAGACGGCGCCATCACTCCATTTATTTTTTTTTCCCCAACAGAAGACCCACTGACTTCTCTTATTTTAACTTCCTATTAACCTAACATCCCCCCTCTTCCCCCTTNGTTTTCTCGGTCTCGCTGGAAATTACTCTCAGGGAAGCAGACCTGTCGCAAAACGGACTTCCCTAACTTTTAAACTGCAGCGCTGAAGTAAATGCGGAGATCATTTCGTATGTCTTGTCTCTCTCTCTCTCTCTATCCTTCAGCAACAGCCTGTCCCCCTCCTCCGCCGCCTCCTCCCCGGAATCCCAAGCTAAAAGCTATCCAGTCGTAATCCCTAGAAATGGGAAATGGAAATGCCTCGGGCACCCTTACCTTCCACTCCGAAAGCTGTCAGGCTATTTCTCTAAAACACTAGCACCACAGGCACACGTCCCAACAACAGTGATGGAGAGATTCCCCTTCTGACGGAAGCACCGTTTCCCATTTTCCCCGGCTCAGGTTCAAAACCAAGATTAAAAAATCAGCAGAAGATAAAAAACGCAGCGAGAAAATCCCCGCACGCCACACGCACACCCCACCGAGGAAAAAAAGCAGCTTTGGCTCCGGATCCACCAAATCCAACCACATGAAGGGAAAGAAGAAAAAAAAAAAACACCAAAAAACACCAAAACCAAAAACCAACCACCTCAAACCAGCGAGACTGCAGGGGAAAAAATGGAAGTGGCTGAGCAAGCGAAGGGTTTTTTTGTTTGTTTGCTTTTTTTTTTTTTTTACTTGAAACAAAGTCCCAGCACAGCAGCCCGATGCACGGCGATGCCAGGCAGTCGACGGTCTGAGAGAAGGACTGAGGCGCTAGTGCGGATTTGTTGGTGGGTTTTGTTGTTGTTGTT
>VWZF01005681.1:214699-233517 GCA_013396755.1 Sclerurus mexicanus
ATTAACTGATACAGGGCTCTCGGGATAAACCCTCTCAAACTGCCGCCCGTCTGTGACTGGAAACAATAGCAATTTTCTCAGCGCGGCTGCAATTAACGCCGTGTTTGTTCCCTGACAGAGATAAGGCTGTGCCCTATCGCATCCCTTCCCCCGGCTGCAGCTTGCCTCCCTCTGCGCGGGGAGGGATGGGGAAGCCGGTGGGGTTCCCGGGAGCGGGGTGCCGGGAGAGGAGTTGGCGAGGCGACAGCGACTGAAGTCGCCCCGTTACCGGCCGGTGGGGTCTGACAGATGGGGGAAGTTCGTGGAAAGAGCCGTGCCAAAGGGAGGGCACATCCCCCGCCCCCCCTTTTTTTTTTTTTTTTTAATGATTTTGCCACAACTGGGTAGAATTGGATATGCTTTTTCTCCCTCCCCTCAGGCAGTGTGCCTCCTGCTTCTCAGGGCGGGTTAGGTTATTCTCTGGCCCTTCCCGCTGGCATGAGATATTGGGGCAATCTACACGGCAACAGATATCCGGCGTGAAAATTAGGAGATGACATTTTAATAAATGCTGCTGTCAGTCAGCAGCTCTCAGTCTGGCTGCCGTGCCATTCTGCATGAGCAGGAGGCCCTGCTGAGGCTGTGGGGCAATACAGCAACTCCACACCTTCGAAGTTCATACGTAACATGGCTATAGGACCTCCCATGCACACCGATGAAATGAAAAGTTTAAACTTTAGGAAAACTTTCAAACCAATCAGTCCTTAAGGTAAATGGTTTTCTCCCTTACAGCCTTGTTCTAGCCCCTGCAATGTTTGAATGCCAGTATTACAGAGCTTTTATGATTACAATTACACGCTGCACAAATTCTGATCAGAAGTATTGCTGGTCACAAACCACATTTGACCAAAGTAAACGAAAGCACAGTTATAGCGTTTTACTGTATTTTCCATGGGCACATGCTGTAAACCACATCCCTGCTAGGTTTAACAATCATAATATTTTATGTCCTTGTTTTCAAAATAAAACAAAATATATCTACTCAAACCAAGGAAAATGTGAGAGAGATGCAGAATCTATGCCCAGCAAATACAATGCAATGCAATGAAAACTTAACTGTTACTGGCTTAGAGATAATTACATTCTCTCAGATTTGGTGACGTTCCACACTATCTATGGATGATGATCATGTTGCTTGAAATCCATGAAGGGAAGTTCAGTTCACTGTCAGGGTGATATGAGAAGAATAAATCAAAGGTGTACATACAATGCAGTGTTTAAATACCTTTTTCACCCCCTTTATACTAGATAAGAACTGTAGGGTAAGTCACAAAAAAACCCATCCTGAATGAACTCTTTCACCTGTTTCTTATAGTACTGGCAAGTGATAGCTCCTTTAATTGTGAGTGGAAATGAAAAAATAATAAATGCATAATGTACAGTAAACCATTGTCTTTAGAAATCTCCTAGGTATTCCAACAGGGTGATTAACTTGTACTTTTCAATTTTGTGAAGACATGGCAATGCTGGACAGGAATATGGGAGGGAAGACTCCTTAGCCTCTTGTCTACGAACTGAAGGAAAGGGTGGAAGTTGTGCAAGTCATACTTAGGTTAACTGTGGGAGCTGAAGAACAGAGGGATGGGATGGGATGGGATGGGATGGGATGGGATGGGATGGGATGGGATGGGATGGGATGGGATGGGATGGGATGTCATGGAAGCATGGAGCACTCTGCAGATTTCTTTACAAGATTTGCTGCAATTAGATTTGAGCAATGCAGGTTTTAATGACTGGAACTAACTAAAATAAGCTATACCGATTTTTTAAGTACACAAATATCCATAACCCACTTGCAGGTACCTTTCTACTTGAACTGAGACTGACTTGAAAAATAATTTTGTATGCCAGGTGTCATGCAGCATTTGAGATAAGAAAAACCTGGAATTTTGATAGCTTAAGTGAGAGTCAGGATATGTTTAAGTCTGCAAAATATAAATAAATAGAAATGTGACACTATGTTTAATTTGGGCATGCAGATCATTTGGGTTTGGAATGGTACTATTTTGTATGTGCATTTATTCATAAACTATAGTGTGAAGGGCAGATGTAAAGTGACCCTATACACATAACTTGGAAATATTGAGTAGATCCATCTTGTTTGAGTACCTCTGTTAAAACCTAGGAATAATGTATTAATGCAATCCCACACTGTTTCATGGAAAGGCTGTCAACCCTGCACGGTACACGTGGTACCATCTGTACTACAAAGAAAGTATCAAGGCACTGAAAGAAGTGTTATGTTGCTCAGTAGTAGTGTGGTAGGGAGAGGCACAATATAGTGAATGCTAAATTTATAGTGTTGCTTTCTAGACTCAATGCAATTGTTTCAGCAAGATTGGGCTTGATCCAAACTAGGAGAGAGGGAGGAAAGTAATATTTTTAAGTAATCTCTGTATTAGTGAGAAAAATGAGGCTTACCCAATTTAATATGCTGGATGGAATAAATTAAAGAGTTTGTTTAGTTGGTTTTTGTTTGGTTGGTTGGTTGGGGTTTTTTTTTGGTTGTTGTTGTTTTGGGGTTTTTTTTCCTAATCTGCAATAGCACTGTGAGATTTTTGGTATCTTGGTGACAGCAGCTAGAAGATTTCAGTCCAGATTTTAGTGTACAGAACACAAAATTTAACAGAATTGGAATTAAAATAATACATCACTGACATTTTTGTTACAAGTTTTAAAAGGAAGGCTGCAGTCTAAAGCAAGTGTCTTTGAAGAATGGACTGTTCTCTCATTCCATCACCTGTTACCTTTATGGGGACCCTTTTCAAGTCAAGGTCACTTTTGCAGCCTGCGGTGTTACTCTTTTGAGCAAATAAGACAGTCTATCTCCAGTACTGAAGACACACATTTAAAAAAAAAAATTAAAAGATTTTTCAACAAAGACTTTAATCTTAATTCTTTATTATTACATCATGTTTAACTGACTCCAGAGTTACAGACACTTAGATATGTCCGTCTGTGTACACAAGAAGGGAAACTTGTTATCGAATCATCTTACAGGGAAGAGTTGAGGGATATTTTCACTGAGCTTCTTAGATTATGTGGAAGTGGCATCAATCTGTTATCCACATCCCACTTTACTCAGATATGCAAGGTCCTTCAGAATCCTCTTTGGCAAGAACAGACTTTCTACTCTGCATTACAGATTCTGCTGTGTTGCACTAAACTGTATGTCCCTGCTATAACAAAGGGAAAATTTTAAATACGAAGCTGGTGTGACCATTTCAAGAGAAAAGTTAGTTAATTTAGTCTGAAGCAAAGAAATTAAATGAAAGATGCTGGCCATATTACAGGTATTGTATAATTCAATAAATACCTGAATAGGAAAAGAAGGAAAATATTTTGTTGCTGTAACAGGTTGAAAGCAAGTGTAAATTTGAAATAATTTCATGGACTTGCCTACGTTTTCTGGTTGAGGAAGTTAGAAACTATTAAGAAATGTTGCATTTCTCTTTTGAGTTCAGATTCTAATTGAATTTCACCAGTATTAGTTATTAAGAGGAAAAATTCATTTAATAAATAATAAATTATGTTCTGCCTTCTCAATTTTAAATATATTTTGAAAGATTATATAATTCTATTTAATTTTATTAGAAAAGTGATTTGTATAGTCATAAATAGATAATTAATAATGCAGCACCAGTAGATGGTGCTCAAGAATATATAGCATAACTGAAGGGTAGGGGTGAATAAAAAGTTCTATTTTGAAATTGAAATATTTCAGAAAGAAATTTGATTTCTTTTGAGAAGTTGATTTTTCATCAGAAAATAATTTCACCTTCCAAATTCAATCAAACCTTTGGTTGGTTGACAGTTTTCAAATTGAAAAGGTCAATGATTTGCTTGCCTCTTTGTCTTCATTCTTTGTATGACTTCTTCAGCAAAGGCTTTAAGAAATACATTTAAATTCTGCTACTAACTTTAGATATTTTGATGTTGTTATTCAATCACAATAATTGGGCTAGAAGCAGTGAATTTTGTGCAATAGGTGACACTAGGAGTATGGGCAGAAAAGGGGTCTGAATCACACTTGAGGACTGTGCAGCATCCTACCTCAGACACTGGCCCTTGAAAACTCCTGAGAAAGGTGCAGAAAACCCAGAACATGATTATTTTTGGCAATCTGACTTCATCAAATCTCACCTAGTCTCCAATATGCAGAGATCTGTTTAAGTCTCCATATAAGTTCAAATTCCCCTGCAATACTCGTTTTGCTAGTTTAATTCTGATCTTGTTGTCCTCATAAGCACCGAGTTGTTTTCAGTCTTCCATTTTTTCCTATCTCAACATTATCAAATAATGAGTCCCACAGCATAAATCGTAAGTAAAAACTGATTTGTATCGCTTCTGTTAAATTTGCTACCTTTTGATTTCATTATTTGTCGTCATATTCTTCTATTAAGGCAGACAGAAGTGAGATCCTGGCTTCCTTCTAGCAATTATGTCATCTTAATTGCTCTCTTAATATGCCTCTGTTTAATATCCTTTTAAGATATCCAAATCTGTTTCCACAAAACCATGCTTCTATAATTTTTGTCACTTTTCTCTTACCCCCTATTTTTCTGGCATCTAAGATGTAGAAACCAGTACTGCACACAACAGTTCAGATGAGGCTGCAGGACTGATTTATATAACGTTATTTTTCTTTATCATCTCAGTCCTGTTCTTGATTAATTTTAATATCTTGCTTCTTCTGAGAGCTGCTACACTGAACAGAGGTCTTCAGTTAGCTGTCTATGTCTATTCTTTTTATCAGTCTCCTGTGAGAAACTTTGTCAAACAAGTTTAAATAAATTATGTCTATTGGTTCTCCTTTGACCACTACAGTAGTTTACTGATGTGTTGAAAACATTCTAATAGATGAGTGAGGTGTCGTCTTCTTTTACAGAGATCTGTCATCGCATGGTCTTCTGAGTGTTTTATTTTCTTATTTTTAATTTGCCAGGTACAGATGTAAGATTCATGAATCTTTAATTCCCTGAATCATCCTAAACTCCTTTTATGATATATGTGAAACATTTGCTGCTCTCTAACCTTCCAGTAAAGGAGTTGTTTTTCAATTAGAGATTGCATAGCTCAACTACTCCTCATTCAGGATTTTCAGTCTTGGTGGCTTCCTGCTTTTCAAATGATTAATTTGTTCCAGCACCTCTTCATCTGATAGTACCTTATTTTTATTACCCAAGAGTAGATATCTCCCTAACATCCTCTGTTGTGAAGACTGATACAAATAAATCTTCTGTGTTTCTGACAATGTCCTTCTCTTCTTTAATTGAAGTCTTTATTCTGTGAAGTTCCCAGAAGACATAGTAACTCTTGAAAATTTCTTGCTTTTAATATATTTAAGGGGGTTCTTTTAATTTGTTTTTATATTTTTAACTGTATGCTTTTTAGCAGCTACCTTTGCTATTCATTTTTACTTTTTTTTTCTCATAACTATTATAGCCTGTGATCATTTCCCTCATTTCCTGAAAGCTGCCTTTTCAGATTTTGACAATTCCCTGCTTAGCTCAAGTAGCGTCTCAAATCCTTTCATTTCACTCCACTGGTTTGCAACTTAACTTCCTTTTTTATCGCCTCCCCTCCACCATACATGGATTTATCAGTGGAAATATTCTTGGTTTTGGGAGCAACACCAATGCCACATCTAAGGATGCTAGAGTTGTTTTTTTTTTAAAAAAACTAATATGCATTCTATTGAAGGCTTCTGTCCATAGGCTAGTGTTGTGACATTTTTTATATATCTTTGCTATTGTTAGATGCATTTAACCTCATTATTTTTTGACTACTTTACATTTCATTTTCGATATCCTTAATCCTTGACTTCTTTCTGCTTATTGTAATTGAAGTCCAAAAGTATGTCTAAACTCTGCTTTAATAAGTGTCTCCAGCTCGGCTTGATGAGCTGGTTGGTTTAAGGCTACCTTATGTCTTCCAAGGTAACACTCATTTCTCAGAACAGTTTTCTTTCAATCGTTCTGAGAAACTATATCCTTAAACTTTGCTATTTACAAATTTGCTTTGTTTCTAATTGGGCAATATAAGATTTATTATCCTGTTTTATTTTTTCCCTTTTTTCTTTTTTGATGCTGCACCCTTAGTATCCTAGTTGTGACCTGCAATCTTTGACATGTGTCTTCCTGTGCCCTGGGCTTCCATTCTCAAGTACAGCCCTCTTCACTTAGAGGTTTTTTTCCTACCAGAATTTATTGAATCTTTTATGTATAGAGCAAAATTCCTGACAGAACTAGTTCATTTGGTTATTCTGTGACAGATTACAACAAGGCACTGTTGTCTTTTTAAAAAAATTATTCAAGTATATATCCAGTAATTTTCCTATGTTACTACCCTTTCAGTGTGACAATAACATAAAGCTTTCTTCTACTGGAAAGCCTTTTATTTCACTTACTTTGCTTTTAAGTTATAATTTCCCATAAATATTTGAAGTTCTTTATTTTGGCAAGATGTCATTCTATGGCACATTTCCTGGATTTGTGCTTCTTTAGTTGCATTTTAAATGGATACTCAAAAGTATTTGTGTTATCAGTGACACCTGTAGTTGACTTGGTTTTCTTTGGCTCTGTTTATTAGGTGATCAGAAATTTTTTTTCTAGTCTTACAATCTATGAAATCAATATTTTCAATACATTGTATCTTGCATGGTTATCATTTGAAAACAAACTTGTCACAATTTCACGTATGCACAGTCTGGTAGTGACTGTTGTATGACTGTAAAGCTAGGAGAAACTCTGCAGTTCCTACATGTGGGCTGTATTGTAAACTTTACAAAATTAATTGGAGAATATTTATGCAAAGGTCAAAATAAAAATAAGGCCACTGTTTTCATGTTAATTATCTAAATGCACTGAAATCCTCTTTATACTGGGAGGAGTACAAATATTTTAAAAATGGCTTTTCATCTATGTTATTAATCTACTCTAAAATATTGCCTAGGCATTAATCAAATTGAACTGTGATAAATAAAAAAGACCCTACTCTGTGTCATTTTGGCTTACTCTACTAAAAAGAAAGAAATTCAGAGTTAATACTTTATACTTCTTTTATGTCCTTCATTTTGCTTATGTAGGCTGGAGAAGTGTGATTTTATGTACTTTGTGTGTTAAGATCACTGATTGCAGAGGGCAGTGTTAAAAGGACTGTCTTGTGTTGAGTTTTATCTTGCATTAGTGAAAAGGGACTGATAATCATGTCTACAGTGTAACTTTCTTCTGTAAGAGTTTAGTGTTTAAAATTGTGGTGGTTTAACCCCAGCTGGCAACTAAGCCCACACAGCTGCTCACTCACTCCTGCCTCAGCCATATTGGGGGACGAATCAGAAGAGTAAAAGTAAGAAAGCTTATCAGTTGAGATAAAGACCATTTAATAGATAAAGCAAAAACTGCACATGCAAGGAAAGCAAAAGCACGAATTCATTCACAACTTCCCATAGGCAGGCAGGTATTCAGCCATCCTCAGGAAAGCAGGGCTCTGTTAGGTGTAATGGTTGCTTGGAAAGATAAGCGCCATCACTCCAAATGTTCCCTCTTCTTTCTTCCCCAGCTTTATATACTGAACATGATGTCAATATGGTATGGAATGTCCCTTTGGTCATTTGTCCCAGATGCATCCCCCCCAGCTCCTTGTGCATCCCCAGCCTCCTCCCTGCTGGGGTGAGGTGAGGAGCAGGAAAGGCCTTGACAGTGTGCAAGCACTGCTTAGCAACAGAGAAAACATCCCTGTTTTATCAATACTGTTTCCAGCACAAATCCAAACCATAGCTGAATACTTAACTACTATGAAGAAAATTAACTCTACACCAGTCTAGCACAAAGATGCACAAAATACGCTGTTTGTTCCCTACCAAGTTCAGCTGTGATCTGTTTTAAGATGTTGGTCAAGGTACCAATGCAGAACATTGTTTAAATAAGTTCATAGGGGAAGACTTGGGTTCCTAATCCTTTTTCGAGACTGAGACTTGCACTTTTCATAACTTTCTTAGCCAGCAAAAAGTATAGCAGCATTTGGTCAGGGCTAACAACAATTTTTGTTACTCCTCTTAGGCCTCGTTCAAGGAGATTCCATCCACAATGTCTATTCAGCATGAAATACAGAAAGAATTTTGTAAACTAGGATCAGAATCCAAGTGATTCTATATTCTCCTATGTCTTAAGTTCTGGTGAGAGGAATTAAAAAGGGTATGGCTTTACTGTTTTACTACCACTGACAAAATATGGCCTGTCTTTTTTAAAGAAAGTTTCTTTGAATCTGATTTGAGGGGAGGATTCTGAACTGTGTATCCTGAGCATCAGGAAGTAGTAGTTTGAAATGAATTTTTGGGAGCTGTCAGGCAGATCTCTTGTAGCAGTGTCCCCAGTTAACTGGGGCTTTATGTTGCCCCTCTCTAAGCATGATGACTTTCTGGGGCATGTAGCTCTTCCCAAGAACCTTAATGTGAGGAAAAGCTTCATCCTAGCTCAGACTTTCAAACTGCATGCTAAGGAATAGGAGTTGAAGTCTCACCATAGGCCTCCTCTGCATGCTTATTTGATCCAAATACATATGTTTTTATAAAGAATAGATTAATATACTGAGTGTTTAAGGATGGTATTTTCTCAATTATCCAATATTTCCATGGAAAGGCCATTCAAGGATTAGCTGAGTCAACCAGGAAGCTTCACCCTCGGAAGGAGAAAAGGATGTATTATGAGATTACAGTACTACCGACTTGAAAGTGGCAAGGAAAGACAGGCTGGGGATTGATTATTCATTGTCTGGCAAAAGGAGTAGCAGGCATCATAAAAAAGTGGAAGGAGTCATGTTCAAAACAGAAGAGGTGATTGTCATGCAACAGATTGTCATGTCAACAACCTTTGAAACTTCTTGCCAAAGAATATTATAGAAAATGAAAAATATATAAAAATAAAATACAAATTTTCATAGACTCACGGTCAGACTGGACAAGCATATGAAAGAGAAATCCAATGATGCTGGTAATGAGGGGGATGTCAATAAGTGTGCAAAATCATACCTGCACCAGGAATTTCCCTGAGCTGAAAATAATTGTAGATTGGGAATGTATTAGGGGAGAAGTGTGCTCCTTCTTCAGCATTTACTTATAGTCACTTCCGAAACAGAATGTGGGGCTGGATAAAGCATTAGTTTGGTCTGGTATGTTTTCGTCTTCACTCTTTGTGGTTGTTTTAGTAGTGACAGAGAGGTAGATTTTCAGAGGTGCAGATCATGGAATCAGTTGGAATATGTAATCAAGCACTGGACGCTAGTGTTCAGAATGTCAAGACATCAGTATTTCAGTTTTAAAACTTTGACTAAGTGCCTATAATTGCTAAACTGAGTGCTCAAATTTAAAAATTTGAGGATATAATCAAGATTTAGAT
This sequence comes from Sclerurus mexicanus, assembly GCA_013396755.1. Classification (NCBI taxonomy): domain Eukaryota; kingdom Metazoa; phylum Chordata; class Aves; order Passeriformes; family Furnariidae; genus Sclerurus; species Sclerurus mexicanus. The sequence continues at coordinate 224,134 of VWZF01005681.1, forward strand.
TAAATTGAGACCCAGGAAGGAAATTAGTAAGTAGCTTTTTTTCTCTATCTGAATACCATTAGTTTTGTAAATGTAATAATGAAAAATGAACCCAACATATATTTAGCATTATCTTCAGTTCCCCCTATGTTTTCAAAGAGGAAGAAGGTATGTCCTGTTCTAAAATTGTCCAGTATTTAAAATTTGATTGAATGTGCAAGGGCTATCTTCAGCTAAATAAATGTTTTAGAATTGGGGGGTAATGTATATAGGTCAGAGTGACATGCTTTATAGTTTTGGAAGAGGATACTTGGAAGAAGAAGAAAATATACTCTCTTGACCAAATCACTTCCTTGGCTGCATGGCGGGCATCCAGAGAAAATTGCTTCATTGAAACAATTTGTTTATAAGTTTATTTATGTCAGACACATTTTTGACATCACATTATAAAAATTATTAAAATATCTGATAAAGAGAAAACCACACAGTAATAGGCAAAGGCATAAATGTCAGATGCTGCTTACTGACATGGCTAGGATTTCTCATATGACTATCAATAAGCAGTTCATAGTCCACAGTTCTACAAGGAGGTGCCATGAAGCTCAGCTACCTGGGGAAAACAGATGTGAATGTATAATTCGAAGTTTAAGAAATACAGCTTTTTGGATGTGTTGAAATATGTGTTTCAGGTCATTGTATTAGCCTTCTGGCATGGAGTTTTTGAGAAATAGAAATACTTAATATTCTCAAGAACTGTAAAGCGTGATTTACAGACTTGTATGCTGGCAGTAGCTCAGCTCATATCAATGGCCTCGTATCTGTGTAAAACATATGTGAGAATAGAATCATGCTCTTGATATGTACTGTGTGCTCAAACTGAAGAGTGAGAGGAGAGGAACACATCTATATTACCAAAGGGCAAAATATTCTGTGAAAATGTGGGATATTAATGTAAAGAGCTGCAGGTGGCTGTCATCATTCTGAAGAGATACATTTTGACTATACTATGCAAAATATGAGAGATTGCAAGGAAATGAGTTCCCAAATTGTCACAGGGAAAGAGCATTAGGAGGGTGGGGGTTTTATTGCTGTTTTGATTTGGTTTTTTTGGTTTTTTAAAGATGAAAAACTATGTTTGAATGAGTTAGTGGGAGGAAATTACAGAGATGCACTAATTTATATAGATATCTACCAATGGATCAAAAAAAGGGAGTAACTAAAGGGAATTAACCCCAAGACAGTATATAGCAACTACACTAAATGTATTATATCTACTGCTAAGAGCCATAGGTTTTTGTCTTTCATGCATTCTGGCTTCTTGGGTCTTCACCTGCTAACAGTGTCTGAAATATTTTTTTCCCCTCTATTTCTCCCTTTCTTTCTCTCTTTTGCCTTCCTTCCTTCCTTCCTGTATGCACACCTGAACCTGTTATTTCTCCAGTGTTAATTAGTGAATCCTAGGCCTTTTATTGAAGTAATATAACTAAAAATTGCTGGTGAAAGATTTATTGTTCTGTTCTCGATTAACATTGCTGACTGATATCACAGTAAATGTAAGTAGTGTCACTGAAGTCATTAGATCTATGCTGAATTAGTCATTATGGATTTTGGTCCTAAGAGTCATAATTGATAAAATTGTTTGTCTGCTTGCAACAAACCCTGAATGGATGGCTCAGTATAGGTTCCTTCAAACTGGCTTAACTGTACATTTTGTTTATTTTAGAGCCTGTCACTTCACACAGAGCAACTCAGCTTCAAAATTTACTTGGTCTTGCTCTCTGTGATGTGTTAGTTTATCAGGGTTAGAATTTAATGTTAGATTCCACATGAAATTTTGAGTTTCCAGTGTATAGGTATCTGAATGATTGTCTGATCTCCCATCTCAGATATTCCAGTGATACCTGTACCAGAACTTGACTTCTTTCACTGGCAACTGCACCTTGTTTATTGATTTCACTGCCTGCATGCACACATATGATTTCTGAATACAGGTGTGTCTGTGAAGAGAGTATAAGATGTTTGAATCTGCCTGAGCATTTTTTAGCTTTTGCAAGTTCATATCTTCACCACTTACGAATACATAGGCTTTTGTGCATATGGAAGTAAAAATTTGTATTTGTATATGAATGCATGGAAGGCCTCTACATCATGTATAAATACCTGTAGGCAACTGAATCCTTGCTTTCTATGTCAGGAAGAAATTGGGTTATGAATATCTGTATCTCATGAGAATACGAAATCAGACACTATACACTGATATTAAAAAAAGGTATTTATAATGTTATTCTTCATAAACTTTGTTTTTGTTTATTAGTATTAGATTTTTCTCTGTGCTGTATTTTTTGTGTATCATACTAGGTTTTAAAAATTAAAGATTTTTGCCATTAGATTACCATGCAAAAGGAAGACAACTAACGTAGATAGTTTCAAACACCACACCATGCTGTATGTTCAAAAGTGACACAGGGCTGAAAAAAAACAGTAGCCTGTTTTCAGTAAAATGCTTAGATATGATCATATTTCTATTTATACCCGTTATAAATATATGAGAGAAAGAGACTGAAAAATATTTAATGATGAAACTAATAAAGCATGATATTCAAAAATACTGACAAGAAGCTGTTCTAATCTCTTCCTTTCTTTTATATGCCTCCACTGGCTTCTTCTCAGTATATTTCATACAATCCTTTGATCCCGTTTACAGAGTTTTGCCTAATCTTTTCTCTTATATAATTCTTGCACTCATTTTTCTCTCTAACCATGTATTTCTTCTGTTCCATGTATTCAGTATTTCTTTTCATGCTCTTACTCCTGTGCTACTGGCTTCTCATAAGCATCTATATTGTTAGCATATTTTCCATATTCTAATTTTACACTCTATTATTGCTCTGGAGGATACTTTCTTTAGTTACCTGAAGACATCTGACAGTGATGAACAAGGTTCCTTCCTTGACTGTTTCTGAAAGATGGAAGTATTTCTCAGGCTCTTTCTCCCCAGCATTCCTCAGAAAACTGGCCCATCAATGGGATATGTATTGGAATTAATCTACCCAGTTTGGGACAGATTGCTAAAATGTAGGCAGATGGAAGATACCTTAAAACTTGATGTCCATATCTGGGCTGCTTAGTCTATTGCTATGGTCAACAAATAGAAACAGGTGATCATATAATTTTTTTTTTACTTAGTTTTGCTGTTGATCTCAGAAGTAAGTTAGATGAATCACATGCTAATAGTTGCTCTTTTCCCTGGTCAGATGTAAATGTCTGAAATTATGTGAGATGAACCTTATTTCTGCTGTCTCTTATAATAGATAGTGACCTGATAGAGGTAATTCTCTGTTTGATCCTTCAGTTTCTTTGGGTATCCCCTTTCCCTAAATCTGTTTTTGTTTATAATTTGGAATCAGAGCTTTTATAAAATTTCTCGTCTGCACACCTACCATTTGTAACAAAACATACTTAAGCTGTGCCTTTGAACCTGTTGAGTAAAGTCTCTGATGTGTGATCCAGTCTTGTCAGTCTGGGAGAGAGGAAAAATCCTCCCAAGTCCTAGTGAGCCATCACAAAAATGTCAACTTCTATTTCCATATCTTGTGCTTTTAACATCGTAGTTTTCCTGACCCTGTTTCCATCTTCTTCATCCACCCTTTATCTCTTGGTGTTTACAGTGGCCCCACACCAAGTCGGGGTAGAGGATCACTGCAGCAGTGGGGTCACTCTCCTATGCCCTCCTGCAAGATGCTGTCTGAGTGTCTGAGGGCTGGCTGAGTGCTCTGGCTCCTGCCCCCAGGGAGCAGATGGATGCAGGCAGAGAGTTGCATGCCAGCTTAATTTCTGGCAGAAACCTGGGGGACTGCTGAGGTTCAGAGAGGATCTCTGTGTTGCTGCAGTGCTTGCAGCCCCCTTCCTCTTGCAAGGCAGTGGTACATGACTGAAAACCACCACTCAATCCCTGCATGTAGCTAATGTCAGCCACAGGCTTGGCACAGTATAGGCAAGTCCAGCCTGTGCTCTGGGATCCTCCATGCCTGGAAACAACCTGCCACTGCAACCGTGCCCATAAATTACCAAAAAATCAAAAATACTGATGACTGACCATTGATCACATGCTTGGGAAGAGGAGTTCTTATGATTTGAGGTGCATCTTTACAAACTTTCCTGAATTCAGAAGGTATGTGGCATACCTCATGTCAGGAAACCATGTAACTTGTTTATGTGAAGTGTTCTGATACCTACCCTCCCAACTGTTGCTGTAGAAGGACTTCTACAAGTCAGTCTTTTTTTTTTTTTATACTGGTCTATTAAAAAACCTTGATGATATTCTGGATTCATTCTCTTCACACTGCTTTTCTTCATTAATGCAATGCTTTTCTAGGTTTCCTTCCTTGACTTACTATCTTCCAATATGTCTTAACAAGTTTCTTTTAAGCTATGAACCCTCTGAGGCCAGAGACATGTCTTGTTAAGATTTAAGAAGTGGTGTAGAAGCAATTTTTACCATGCTAGAATAAAATTTAAAAATATTCATGAGATATAATAAACCTCTGCACTTACATACATGGCCACAGTTGGAATATCCAGTCGAGAGCAGAACAAACTGATACTTGCAGAATAAGGGACACAGTCTGCAAAGGTCCAGCCTGCTAACTACATAGTTTATAGTTAGCAATAATCCACACACTTTAAATGTAACTGATAGAAAGGAGAAACTTCACCATAGATTCTTTTTGTTGTTTTTGTTGTTGTTTAAAAGGTTTATTTTGTGATACAATAATGAGTACTGGTATAAAGGGTGTATTGATTAATTAACTCTTTATGATTCAGAATTTGCAGATTTTTCTTCAATCTAATCTTTATTATGCAAAACTCCATTGATCAATTAACTTTAATATAGTAACTGCTACTAAGCACTTAGAAAAAAAGATGTGGGTGGCATGTCTTGTGAGGTACCAACTGGCATTAATTACGAGGTTGAACTTTTGCACTAAAGTCCTACTACCTCTATGATTTTAATGTAGGAACTGTGTCTCTTATGAAAACATATTTTTAAAAATGTTCATGTAGATTTTTCTTCCTGTTGTATTTTTGGACACAGGATGTTAATTAGAAAATTTTAAAATTGTACTTGGTGCAAAGAAAGAGGAATAGAGGCATTTAATATATAAGAAATCCAAACCATTTCTGTAGGCTCAAAATGAAAATAATTGTAATGTTCAGGTTTTAATCCCATGCATTTATTAGTGATAAAATTGCTAATGCTTCTGTTATTGAGCTATTTGATGAAGGAGATGAGGGATGAGATACTCATGCATTTTGTTACTTTTAAAGAATGTTATAGTGTGCTCCAGTACACTTCAGTTCAATTTTTCATGAAGTATTTGTTTTTTTACCAGACTACGTTTTAATATACTTATCATAAAACCATAGAATAGTTAGGGTTGAAAGAGACCTTAAAGATCATCTAGTTCCAACCCCTCTGCTATGGATAGGGAACCTTCCGCTACACCAGTTTTCTCGGAGCCCCATCCAGTCTGGTCTTGAACACTTCTAGGTATGGGGAGTCCACAACTTCTCTAGTAAACTGGTTCCAGTGCCTCACCACCCTCTGGGTAAAGAATTTCTTCCTAATATATAACCTAAACCTATCCTCCTTCATCTTAAGGCCATTACTCCTTGTCCTAGCATTACATGTCCCTGTGAAAAGCTCTTCTCCAGCTCTCTTGTAAGCCCCCATTAGGTACTGGAGGGCAGCTCTGAGGTCTCCCCGGATTCTTGTCTTCTCCAGGCTGAACCCCAGCTCTCTCACCCTTTCTTCATAGGAGTGGTGCTCTGGTCCTGGCATCAACTTAGTGGCTGTCCTCTGGATTCTGTCCAACAGATCAACATCCTTGTTAAAGGCAAGCATTTTCCCCATTTTTATGTTAACCTATTGTCCCTGGATAGCTGTAGATTGAGCAGCTTTCTAGTCTTGATTCAAAAGTGACAGTGAAAGTAACCACAGGACATTTTGCTGTGTCTTAGTCATGAAACATGGGAGAATGGAAGCTGAGATGCTGTGTTCAAGAGTTCAGGGGAGATGAATCTGAAGTCTGTAGATAGAGCGTATCTCCAGTTTCAGACATCACCACCAACAGGCCTTTGGAATACAGTGGGAAGGGGCAGGCAAAAAGTCACCATCCCAGGTTTCTTCCTCTGTTTCCAAATTGCTTCAAAGATGCTGGTACAAAATTAAACAGTGTTTCATATAAGTGATGCAGCATAGGTCTGTCAGATATATCCCAGAGCAGGTTTTTACAGGCATGCTGTGAGAGCCTGTGGAAGGGATAGCATGTCTGAAGACTCCTTCTATTTTGTGCTTTGTGGATGTGTCTGGGATATGCTTGTATGATCATGAAGGCCTGAAAAGAACATACCATATGGAGTTGATTTTTGGAAGTGGTTAAAGCATAGTGTAGACATAGTCACAGGCAACCCAGGTAATGTACTGTTCTGTATAAAAACCTCTAATCAGGGAAAATGAAAGGATAGGGGTAATACACAATGGTCTAAATTGCTTGAGTAATTAATGTATCCACACTCTTTCTCTGTGAGAGCTGCCATTTGGTTTGAATTGAGTTCTTTTTCCTTTTTTTTTCAGTATTCAGCGTATGTCTACCACTGCCAACATAAGATATGTCACTTTTCTCTTTGTTCTCTTTTTGTTTTGTGATCATCTCTTTCATAGGAATGAGGGATGGGGAGTGCAAGCAATTTCCTAAAGTTTGATTTCATGAGGGAGCAAATGTCCAGACACTGTGAATGAAGCAGCCTTGCATTATTTTATTCCCAACCTCCCTGCCCTTTTTTATTGTAACTGTTTATTTTTAAATAGCTTTTTCTCCTTTTTTTTTTCCCCATTTCACTCTTCTCTCATGTAATGTATTTATGACACCACATTGAATAATCATACCTTTTTCAACTGTATATTTGAAGTGTTTCAAAAGATATTACAGTAACTATATTCTATAGACACAAAGGTGTTAAATTACTTTGCCAAGGTAACTAAGGAGTCAACAATAATAAAAATAAGAACAGAGAACCTTTTTCTTCCCCTAGTCTTCAATGACAACCTGTGGTACCCTTAGTGCAGAACATGACACTGGATGGAGAAAAGCAGGGATGTGTTCACAGAAGACATTTAAGAAAACTAAAATCATCTGTAATAGAAAGGAAATGAATGCCCTCACCTCTTTATACATTTATACACATTTATTTTTATTCATAGAAGTGATTTCTCAGAACTCAATAGAATTATTCATTTGGGGCAGAAAGTTAAACACAGATTTAAGTGTCTTCAGGATACAAACATTGTGGATAGCATTATCAGAGTTGTTTTCTGTTTTCTTTCTGAGCCCATAGTCTTGACATTTGATTTTATTTTATTTCTTTTGTTATTGGCTGTCCTTCATAAAGAACTGTTGTAAGATAAGGGGACAGTTAGTCGTTGTCTTCTGTACTAGGTGATTGCAATTTGATCTGAAACAGATGAAAACAGTGAGTGAGATAAAAAATAATAAGCACTATGGAAAGCCATGAATACGGGAAAGTTACATCTTACAGTTAAAACAAACAAGATGTCAAAGTCTTTGCTGCCTTCTATTTAAAGAATAAATCTTAGTTTTAGTACATAAATACTAAGCTTTTTTACAGAGCTCTCACTCGTGGTTTTTTGCTAATTTGTCTATTTTTACTACTACTGTAATATATTTTGCAAGCCATTTTTCAAGGTAAAAATTGATATAACTAAATTTACCTTTGAAAGATGAAATAAGTGGTTTAAAATGAGTAGTTTTAAGGAAACACCATCTGGTACGTGGTTATTAAAAAAGCCCGTGAAAATATTGCATTACAAAATTCATAGGCAATTAAATTAACATAAAAATCTAAATTAACAAGTCAGTTCAAAATGTTGATTATGATTAATTTTGTCTGCAAGTCTGCATAATTTTGAATCTCTGGAATGACCCCCGGTGAGATGTAAAAGGGATTTTTGTAGGACACACAATATAGCAATATTTGAAGGGATTAGCAGTACTTGAGGGGATAAGAACCAATAGAAGTCACTCAGCATTTTGGCTATCAGGTTACCCTATTAATAAACATCTATAATAATGAAAGATTTGCAAAATTGGATTTTTGAGGAGGTTAAGTGGGATTTTTATAAGCTCACTTTTTCTGAGTGACTTAGAAGTATACTGAAAGTTGAGACAGATATGAAATGACTATGCATTAATGTATTAATCTAAAATAGTGAAGAAAATTTCTTGGACATTGCATTTTTTGTGACATTTCATATTATTTTTTTACTATTTGATCAAGTTGTCTTGGTCACCGAAATCCCATTTCTTTATATCTGTGGTGAGTTATGAACAGTCCGTGTAGTATTAGACTGATTAACTTAATAGGAAGCTATGTGCAAAATAAGCAAAAATAAATAAATAACTAAACAAAGTGCACAATCCATCCCTGTCAGCATTCCCAAGGCATTAAGTGAAGGACAATATTGCAATTTCTTTGTGTCAGCGATTCTGGTTTTGACAAGGTGCAAACTTTGGTTTGACAGAGATAGTGTTCAAAGCGATACAACAGTTAGCAAATACCTTTATATGTTTTGATTTCTAGGAAATCGAAGGTCAGTTGTTACAAACTGCTTAGGGAGACGATCTGACAGGAAGATAAAGGGAGAATGCTTCAGGAGCTGAAAGATGGAGGCCTTCATCCATTCTGAGAGCAGCACGTTCTGGTAGAAAGGGTAAAAGTGTGTGCAATGAGACAAGGGTCTGTGAAGGCAATGTTCACAAAACCACTAAAATTCTTTCTTCTTTTATGCCAGCCTAATCCCCTGTTGTAGCACAGACATTATTCAGTGGTTCAGCATTTGGGAATGTCCTATGGAAATAAGTGTCACTGTGATGCTATATATGTAAAACTCTGATTAACAGCTGTTAATAGTTTCAAGACAACTTTTAATAAAGGGGTAAATATTTGATGTGTTCAGAAAACATGACATTGAGACTGGGATAATAAGTAGTGCTAGCAATTGAGTGAACAAAGAGGATGGGAGTCACCCTGGAGAACTCCAGGCAAAATTGGGCATCTGGTGTCACATACTCACCACATTAATTTTTTCACCCTGTCTCCCTTAGATACAGGTCCTAGCACAGGATGCCTCCCTTCACTGGACTTTTTTTCAGTCCCTTCACCATAGGGAGAACTTAGTCAACTACTTTGGATCAACATTTTAGATGGCTGAAATGTGATGAGATAAACCATGCCTAAACTTCATAAATTCTCTTTCCACAGTCCTCTCCTTTCTCCACTCTGTTTTTCTATTTATCTGTATATAATGTCATCATCATCATGGCT